>JAANDH010000805.1:40862-136432 GCA_011799765.1 Nymphaea thermarum | reverse complement strand
TCTATGAAGAATTTGTTATTTTTAATTTTTTCTGATTTTTTTATAATTTTTTTGATTTTTTTAAAATTTTTTCTGATTTATTAATAATTTTTTTAAAAAATTTACGATACGGTTACGATACGTTACGATACATTACGATACGGCGTATCTTAAAGCCCGAACGATACGCCTTACGATACGCTTTTTACAACATTGGTTTTTACCATCAAATACAGAGCGGATGGCAGCATTGAGAGATATAAGGCTCGTCTCGTTGCTAAAGGCTATACCCAAACTTATGGGGTTGATTACTATGATACCTTCTCTCCTGTGGCTCGACATGCTTCTTTACTGATTCTCCTTGCAGTGGCCATCAGCAAGAATTGGTCCCAGTCTCAACTTGATGTCAAGAATGCGTTTCTCTATGGTGACTTACATGAAGAAGTGTATATGCAGCAACCACCAGGGTTTGTTGCTGAGGGGGAGTGTCAAAAAGTATGCAGATTGCGAAAGGCGATCTATGGTCTGAAACAAAGTCCTCGAGCTTGGTTTCAGAAATTATCAGAGCACATTGAGCATCAGGGCTTTCGTCGTTCTTCAGCAGATCATTCTCTCTTTGTCAAGAGGACTTCTACAGGTACAGTGATAGTTCTTGTCTATGTTGATGATATCATTGTTACAGGGGATGATGAAAAGGGGATTTGCAACATCAAGAATGTCCTTGGACAACACTTTGTCACCAAAGATCTTGGTGAACTACGCTATTTCCTCGGTATTGAGTTTGCTAGAAATCAAAAGGGCCTTATCATGTGCCAAAGGAAATATGTTACTGATGTTTTGCAAAAAACAGGGATGCTGGGGTGTCGACCTGCGTCCACACCTATGGATATTAATTCTCGCTTGTATGATGATGATACTGAAGATGTTGATGCGAGACAGTATAGAGGGATTGTTGGAAAGCTCCTATACATCACTGTCACTCGACCTGACATTGCCTATGCTGTTAGGAGAGTGAGTCAATTTATGGATAAGCCCAAGAAAGTTCATTGGGATGTTGCTATGATGATTCTTAGATATCTAAAGAGTTCACCAGGAAAGGGACTCTTCTTCCAGAATGGTACTTCTCTCACTGTATCTGTGTATGTTGATGCTGACTATGCAGGATGCCCCTCTGACAGAAAGTCTACTACTGGCTTTTGTGTGTTCATTGGATCTAACTTGGTTACATGGAAGAGTAAGAAGCAGACAGTGGTTNCCGAATCTGAGTATAGAGCTATGGCTCAGGCTACTGCTGAAGTTATGTGGGTTAGATCATTGATGTTGGATCTAAATGTCGAAGTACCTCTTCCTATGCAGTTGTTATGTGATAACAAGGCTGCACTTTTTATTGCAAATAATCCGGCGTTTCATGAGAGAACCAAGCATGTTGAAGTAGACTGTCACTATACCAGAGATATCATTCAAAAGGGTTTTGTAAGTGCCTCACATGTTTCATCTACAGGGCAGACGGCTGATATCTTCACTAAGGCTCTTGCAAGGGGACCATTCCAAAGCTGTTGTTCCAAGTTGAGCCTATTTGACATATACGCTCCAACTTGAAGGGGAGTGTTAAGATAGGGTTATATTCAGCTTTAAACTAGAGAGGGTACTTCTGTAATATTTTTTATTCTTTTATGGTTCTCTTGTACTTTCACCCTCTCCTCTAGGCTCTAGTCTATATAAAGAGGAGTTAGGGCAGATTTCAAGTTAATCAAGATCTTTTCTTCTAAACTTCATCAATTACATTAAAATTATCAGTCAATATAGATCATAGACAAATAAACAAACTGTGATCGAGTGACTTACAGACAGAGTTACAAATCTTATAATGAAACAGAATCTATGTAAATATTATTATATTAAAAAGTCTACTGCATAATATATAAAATGAAAAGCAGTATATTATATACAAACAGTCAACAACTAAAAATGTGCACCACAACAATTCCAAGCATCGTTTAATCTTTATTAAATAGTGTTTAAGAGCTCCGCTGACAGAATCGTGGACTTCTATGGACTAGGCGCACTCTAGACTAGTCAAGCCTTGTCTATGTTGTCAAGGCGCCCAGGCGCTGCTTAGTGCCTAGGCAAAAAAGGCGGCCAATTTTTTTTTAATTTTTTTTAGTTATGTAAACTTATTGTGACTAACTATTGCTAATATTTGAAATGTGGAGAGTAGTAATATAACAAGAATAATCAACTCAAACAATCAAAAATTAATTGTTGACTTCATTGAATATGCAAAATGAATAGAATAAGTTTAGCACTGCTCATTAAATGTAATCTAATACAAGTAACAAAAAAACTGAATCTAATCAGTAGAAGAAGGAATGTAAATCCGTAGGAAGGCTTTAATCCCATCTGTACTTAAAGAAAGACATCATATGATAAAAAAAGACTAACAGTACATAATAGTATACATACAAGTACATCACAGTAACAATATATATAAGTGCATAACCATACTAACGTGTACATATAACAGGTATCACAATATTACATATTATATAACAAGCTAACAGTATATACGTATAATAGGTTGATGGAGTACTATATAACAAGTATAACAGACTGTACATAACAGTATATACCTATGCTGTTAAGGCGAGGCGACGCCTAGGCATGGACTAGGCGCCAGTCCACACCTATCGCCTAAGTCCATCACTTAGGCGATGGGTATGGTTTTGGCACCTAAATCCACACCTGTTGAGGCTTTGCCTAGACGCATGCCTCGGCGTTGCCTAGTCACAATATCACCTGCATAGCCTAAGTGCTTGGACTTAGGAGATGCAAGTGGAGTAGCGACTAGGCGTGCGCCTAGGCAACGCCTCAACAGCATAGTCAGACTACATGTCTCCGTGTACATGGCAGACACAATGTTCAGAGCTCATAGAGACACCAAATTTGGAAAGATTTTATCATTCACAAAATCACAGCTACCACTGAACAAACATGAACTTATACACAGTCTCTGCCTAGCGGGGAAAACTTCAGACGCTGACCATCAATTTTATCTATAGTATGGGTGCGACTATCAAACCTTCAATTTGTTAGCAACTTTTTCACAATCCATTCTTGAAAGACAGTAGATTATGCCACATTCGTCAAAATGGTTTTCTCTAACATATTTATCAATATCCTCCAAACACTTTTTGGTCTTTGGCATTATGTAATACCTGCAGCATTAGTGACGAGTTAGCAACTAAGATATGTGAAAGATCAACCACAAAGTACGCATTCATGCACTAACACCTTACCAGAGGTTTGGACGGTTAAAACTTTGACGGAAAACCACACAATTCACAAGGCCAAGTGCTTGCACCACATCTTCCTTTACCGTTGCAGTTGCAGTTGCAGTCAAGGCAAGTACAGGAACAGTAGGAAACCGCTGCTTCAGAATTCCAAGACTCTGAATATTTTCACAGCATTTAGAAACATGGGTTCAAAATCACTACAACAATGTAATGCATATGCACTCAAAATTCTAAGAATCACATTCAATTTCAAAATTCAAACCTGATAATCTGGTCTGAAATCATGCCCCCACTGGCTAACGCAATGAGCCTCATCAATTACTATTCTTGCTAGTAACTCTCGCATATGCAAGCTATCCAGGTGCCTCAACAAATTATCACTTCTGCATGAAAAAGGAAAAAAAAGAGTAAGAGAGAATCCAACAAAAAGACGAAAAAGAAAGAGTGAGAGAAAGAAGAAGAAATAAGACACAGACTTTCTCTTTCTTATGCCATTGCAGCCCATGTTCCATATTTAATCAAATAACTAGATTTCAGTGGGGGGAAAAAAAAGCTTTACAAATGCAGTTAAAACTTAACATGCACTAAAGTACTAATGAATCTCAAGCATGGAGTACACAAAACATAGTAAAATGTACAAAGTTGAAAAATAGAAGTTCAAAAAATAGGTAATGCACAAAGGACATTGCAACCAGTGACACCATACTGATCTCGCAAAGGCATCATGTGTTACTGGAAGAGTGTAGCCTTATTCATGCACGTGCCAGCAGTTTTGGTCACTTTGTGCACATGTATTTGTACTATTTCAGCTACACTTACAAATGCAAAATCATGTAACAGCGAAACGGTACATTTGCTAGTGAATTAAGCATGAAAGGATGGATCCGCTTTACCTCCATCACATAGTCAACATGAAACACTCAAATACAAACCAACAAACTTAGATATATTTGAATGTGTGGTCAGATTCCAGGTCACATATGGACCCTTGCCTTTGAGTCCGACCTAAGATAAACCAAGCCAGGTCCAAATCATTTTCCTTCATCTCAGGTAATGAAGCTATCATCAAACATTCATTATGGTTAACTAGCATCATCTAACACCGGTTCTAATGTTGACCCAGTTTCCCATATTGAGCATCCATACCCTGAACCAGTATACCAACAGTAGGACATAACCAAGATTAGCCACCTGAGAACCACAGGCTGCAAGACATAGACACAAATAGGGAAAGGGGATAAGCACAAACATGAGCTGTACTAAAAGTACATTGAAAATAAGACAAGGGATACTGATAAGATTAGCTCTTATTTGTTTGACTATGACATGTCTCAGCACGTGTTTGTGGTTGTATGGCCCTAGACTCCTATAAGAACGCAGATGTGCCCTTCATCTCTCTTCCCAGAAGAAATGAAGATGTCAGGACAAAGCCCACCCTACTTTTTTTCATTTATTTGGTGCAGTAAAAGTAAAACCTAAAAACCAAATCGTATATGGATTTAATATAACCTCACCACATCCAAGCAAAATGAACGTCCGGTATGGGCCTGATGGAAAACTGTAACAAAATTCACTGACCAACCAATTTTCAAGCCAATTCGTATAACTGTATTTGGACAATGTAAGGAAATTCATCCTCCTCAAAATAGTTGCAAACTTCTGTACGTTATAACTTGTGAAACATGATTCTTTATAGAAGAAAAAAGCAATTTTGTTTATAACATTGTCTAGATCTAGGCCCCAAACAACACTGGCCTTCATCAAAGTTTAACCAATATTATTGAAGTGCCATAGACGATGCCATGAGTGAGAAACATTTTCCTTCTAGTCATATGAAGTTTTGAACCACTAATTGGGCATGACCACCCAGCCTCATGTTCATCGAGACTTGACTGTGTATAATATGGAGCCCATTAGGCAAATAGGCCTAGTGAATAAGGGTCTAGCAGTGAGGTGTGGTTACAAATTCTAAAATAGGATGTCTTCATGTAAGCATATAACAGTAGGTAAAATTCTATCTGTCTTCATATGCAATATGCAATAGACCCCATGTACGAATCATAATACTTTGGAGATTGTTACATGGTCAATGCTGTTATTTGGGATTTTTGAATCAAACGATTAATTATCTTCTCTTATTCAGGGTACTTTAGGAGGCTTAAGTATATCCATTACTTTCATTAAGACAAAACCTAAAATGCACGAAAATGGTACATCTAAATTCTAAAGCAACATCCCTGTCTAGTAACCTTACTCAGGCCACTAAGGTGTTATCTTCTAGTAAAAAGTTCACACATTTTTTGCTGCAGATACCTTCCAAAGAACTTATATCTTGAAGGTGGCTTTAGGATGTGATGCAAGAAAGAATCAAGATTAAAGAATCTTAATCCAACTGCATCCACAGCTAAACTAAAGCTAACTAAACTATGCTTAAACTAACTAAAACTTAAGCAACAATCAAAGGAACAAGAAGAACATAAGAAAAATAAGAAAACATTCATTTCATTTCAACTTCTTCACCGTCTTACAAAATGACCCACGTCCCTTTATATAGAGAAAGGGATGGATTGCGGATTTGGATCTGTTTAACAAGTATAAAAATCTAACTAGATCCAATTACATGATTTGATTATGCTTCCATCTTGCATCAGGATGTCTCCATTTTCTTATATTTTTAAAGTTAAAAAGCAAAACTAGCAAATGCTGCTTGACAAATACAGGTCAACAGCAAGAATATGGCATCAATCAGTCAATTACCAATTGCCACCACTTTAAAGAATGCACCACTAAGAGTATCAGTGATTGCAGAACACTCACTTTGCAATTTTTTCTGGTGTCACATATAACAACTTGTATTTACAGCAGTCTGAAGTCAATTCTCTAAGGACTTGTTGCTGCTCAGTCCATTCCATAGTTGCACTTAGATATGCTGCACCAATGTTTGCCTACAAAAAAAGATTAGAAAGCATACAATTATTAAGAAAAAACAATATACAAGGGAAACAAAACAAAATCAATACTACCTGTAACAAATGCATGATTTGATCCTGGATAAGTGATACAAGAGGACAAACAACCAAGGTCACACCAGGGCCTATAAGAGCAGGAAGCTGCAGAAAAGACATTATAATTTGCTGAGGAGGATAGAACAGTGAAGAGAGGCAAAAGGTAGTATAATTCAGCTTAGAATCACCAGTCAATATTACCCAATCAAATTAAAACTAAATAAATTATTAGCTCAACGATTCGCATGCAAGTGATTCTAAAAATTTGGAGGTATAAACAGAGCACATATCAAGATAATACATATTAGGTTGGAAGATCGTTCAATTTGTAAATGTTGTCTTTTTTGTGTAACAAAGGAACAAATAGTTGTGACTGTTAAAAGAGTTGAGGTTACAAATTTGAAAAAGGTTACATTCTTCTACCATGCCAAAAGGATGGTTGACATAGAACTAGATTGGATCACAATCCAGATACTATATTGGTCCCATGTTTTGAATGACCTCTATCAACTGAAAATGCATCACTCAGCTTTAGCATCAGAACATTTAATTGCATGGCAGGGCAATTTGAGAAAGACAAAGTGGTTTAAAGATTACAAGACAGCAATCTAAGGACTGGACAAACTCAGTCCAGAATTTTTTACTGTCACTCTATTGGAGCAGCTTTCTGGGCATTCAAGTATCAATGAGACAGAATTTTATGGTTCTTTATTGTTCCCCTGAAAGTGATTATGCTTTACAATACATATTAAAGACTAATTTCTGGAAACTTGACATGAATTAAGTGAAATTTGAAACAGATCCAACTGTGGGTTCTTGTACCTTAGCTGCATCCACAAGAATTAGTTTCACCGTTTGACTAAGAAGGCATCAACGGCTACCACTCGATCAATCAATACATACTGGTGAGATGACACCTTGTTACCTAAACTAAAATTATGTTTGTCTGAAGAGATTCCTCCTTTTGCTCCTCAGCCTACGGGGTATTAGCAGCCGTTTCCAGCTGTTGTCCCCCTCCCAAGGGCAGGTTCTTACGCGTTACTCACCCATGCGCCACTGGAAACACCAGTTCCTGTCCGACTTGCATGTGTTAAGCATGCTGCCAACATTCATCCTGAGCCAGGATCAAACTCTCCATGAGATTCATAGTTGCATTACTTATACGAAGGAGTGTGGTTCGTTCAACAAATTCCTACCTCTATATCTATCTCTTCTCAAAGATGTTTGAATTTTTCAAAACTCCATGGACATGCAGAAGAGAAATGTTATCCCCACTCGTACCAAGACATAACTTTTACCAAAAGTTGATTGTGATCTTTTGTTCAAAGAACAATTAAAGTGAAGCAGGGTCAGGAACAACAAATCTCTTTATGATAAACAAATCCATTTTGCAAATTCGTTATTACGGGTAGTTCCTACAAAGGATCAGACTAATGACGTATACAATACTTGAGTTAGCGATGTAGATGTTGCATAGTTGGTTCTCATCCTTCAGAGACTACGAGTGCAATAGGAGCATCTGTCGACAAAAAGATCACCCTAAGACGATCATCTCATGGCTATTGAGAACGAATCAAATCAAATGGTTCTATTTCTCAATCTTTCTGACTTGCTCCTACAGAACCAAGGTCGAAAAGATTGAGAAAGTCAGTCATTCTGCTTAGCCCTACCCCCCTTCTAGGGGTATTTTAGTGATAGGTTTTATAGGAACTGGACGATCATATTTTGTCAAATACCAAGTGACAAACTCCTATGTTCCTTTCATTACTGTATTTCCAAACAAGTTCCTGGATGACAATAAAGGTTATCTTACTAATTCACCTGCCATTACTTCATCAAGACCATGAATACGAGCACAGCCGTCGCCCACTTGAAGTACGGTACCAGTGTTCACAATCTTTACTTCTCTATTATATTGCTCAATCCGTTCGCGGATAATATTACTAAATTTCTTCGGCTCGAATGGTTACCATTAGTATCTCTTAATTCTTTCTAGGAAGCAAAAAATGAGAAAAATAATACATATCCTATAGTAGAAGGACTAATCGGTTATTTCTTTCATGGCCCCAAGTATTGCCAATATTAGCACCGATGGTGCATAAATGTAACTCATCGTTCAAACAATTATTCAGAGTTCCTAGAGCCCCTTGTATGGCTTGTTAGAAAACTCGTTGTTGGACCCGAATAATCGCTCTTTGTTGTTTGAAATGAATCAAAATGCTCATAAGTGAACTAAATCAATGGGATTCTGTCCGCGATAAGATAATAACAAATAAAAAGTACACTTCTGAATCCATCTCATCCTCCCTATTGAATTTCATTCTGAGGAGGACCCTTATAGGGATCTTATCAATTCTTATCAAATAGAGACGGGTTTGGTTGAGGTTGTTCAAACAGGCATAGCAGCATATGCAAACTCAATGGTATTCCTATAGCAATTGGTTTTATGGATTTTAAGTTCATGGGGGGTAGTATGGGATCCGTAGGAGGCGAGAAAATCACACGTTTGATCAAGTATGCTACTGATAGAACTCTCCCAGTTATTATGGTGTGTGCTTCTGAAGGAGCGCGCATGCAAGAAGGAAGTTTGAGATTGATGCAAATGGCTAAAATATCTTCCGCTTTATACAATTATCAATCAAATAAAAAGTTATTCTATGTATCAATCCTTACATCCCTTACAACTGGTGGAGTGACAGCCAGTTTTGGTATGTTGGCAGATATCATTATTGTCAAACCCAATGCTTACATTGCATTCGTGGGTAAAAGAGTAATTGAACAAACATTGAAGAAGACAGCACCTGAGGGTTCACAAGTAGCAGAGTATTTATTCAATAAGGGTTTATTTGATCCAATTGTACCGTGTAATCTTTTAAAAGGTGTTCCGAATGAGTTATTTCAGTTCCATGGGTTCTTTCCCCGCCCTTGAACTTGTAAACCATACCATACCATGTAGTATGCCACATATTATCAGTGTACGGGGTTATAGATGCATATGATATAGCGACAGATGGAACAAATATGATACGGTGGTCTATATTCATAGAGTGGGAAGAGTGTCATACTGTAGTGAAGGAGGCTTTCTCTTGTCGCCAGTTACTTTACATTGGCTTTTATTCAATATTCGAACCATTTGACAAGGGAAAAGGAAAGACAAGTTTGAATTTTTTTTTTTAATTTTGTTCTTCCATTCATTGTAAATCATCTCTTTTTTTCCTTGTACCTTCTTCAGCCCTTATCTTATCCATTATAGGGGTGTAAATAACATGTAACAAGAGATCAATATCCTAGTTTTACAGGTGGCTGTAAGCATGTACTTATTCTTGCGAAAACATTCCAAATTATGTATGCAAGAAGTTAGGCAATTTACAGCAGATCAAACAAAGGAGAAAGAAAAGCTAGAGCTGCACTACTACAATCACCAAACCTGATAATGATGATAAGGATGTCTAAGCACCATTGCAATAATTACAAATAGACCAAAATGTTAGGGAAAAAAAACACTTCAATTGTGAGAGGGAGATGTTACGACCAGTGTTGTACGTATCGTATGATACGTATCGTATCGTTTGTAATATATGATACGATACACCCCTTGTATCGTAAATAGGGGTGTATCATGCCTATATCGCACGTATCGTGCGAGACAAGCCCTGTATCGTACGATACGGGCTGATTTTGAAAAAGAGGAACCTGAACCCTCCTTTTTTGAGTTTCTTTTATAAAAATCTGTCCCTTCTTCATTTCTAACCTAGAGATTGTGTTGCCTGGAGGGAAATCATCCATTTCCACCGTGAAATCAGTGATTTTCACCGTGAAATCATTGATTCAGCCGTCGATTTGTGCGTGGGTGGCTGATTTTCGTTGAGAGAAAAGGGGTTTTTTTTATTTCTTCTCCGTAAGGTATGCAATCTATTGTTTTTACTATACATTCATATATTTTTACCATAGATCGAAAGATTTCGATTGTTTTTCGTTAAGTTTACCATAGGTTTTTGGTTTTCGTGAAGACATGGCATCGTATGATCCCACATGGCAATGGTGCGAAAGGGTGAAGGAAAATGACCGGTTAAAAACCAAATATAGCTTTTGTGAGAATACATTTTCAGGAGGGATTACTAGAATGAGACACCATTTGGCAGGGACATCCAAAGATGTAGCTCCATGCGTTGGAAATCCAAACAAACCTTTGCCTCCATTTATGCATCAGCAATGTTTAGATATGCTTAATGTTTTACGTCAAAAGAAGATACAAAAACAAATGGAAGAGGTAGATGAAGGCTCTAATGAGCCCTAGGAAGATGAAGAAGAAGAAGAAACTTATGACAATATTGAACATGATGAATATGATAGTAGTGTAAGAACAGAAGTGGAGAGCTCAAGAGGTAGAGGGAAAGAAATCATGTATGAAGGAAGTCGATCTGGCCCATCGAAAGGAAGAGAAGAGGTATACCAGATATTAGGCGTGGTCATCGACCTAGTGGTAGAGTTCCTAGTGGTAGGTCTAGTGTTGGTTATACTAGAAACTTTTTCCCTTCATATACTGGACCAGGTTGTCAGCCCCAAATTTGTGCTGCTATGACATCTAAAGATATGCTACATCAGGAACAACTGACAGTATGTAAATGGTTCTATGATGAATGTATTCCCTTTAATGCAGCTAATTCCTTTAGTTTCAAGTCATGGCAGATGCAATTGCTTCTACATGCCCCAGATTCAAAATGTCATCATATCATCAGTTGAGGGGCAAATTTCTTGAAGCTATGGTGAAAGAAGTACCGTAACATTGCGATTAACTGAAATTATGCTAGAAAGAAACAGGTTGCTCCATTATGTCAGATGGATGGATTGGGCTGATACACGATCAAGAACACTTGTGAATTTTTTTGTTTATTGCCCTAAAGGTACATTGTTCTTGAAATCTCTTGATTTGTCTGATGTTTCTAAGACTGCTGAGATTTTGTTCAATGTTTTTTATAATGTCGTACAAGAGGTTGGACCTGCAAATATTGTACAGTTTATTACAGATAATGCTGCAAATTATAGATTTGCAGGGATATGTTATTTCAAAAGTATAGAACATTTAATTGGAATCCATGTGTCACTTATTGTGTTAATCCAATGCTTCAAGATCTTAGTGAGATGCATGATATGAAATCAATTGTTGACCAATGCCAAGTCATTATAAAATTTATCTATAATCATGCATATGTATTGAGTTTGATGAGAAAATTTACAAAACGAGTTGAATTAATACGATATGCACAAACTAGATTTGCCACAAATTTATTGACTGTGCAGATTATAATGAAACAAAGAACTCCGTTGAGGCAGATGTTCTCTAGTGAAGAATGGATATATCCACATGCTCATAAAAGAAATTCTTCTTTAGTTGTGGATATTATGTTTAATAACGAATTTTGGGAATCGTGTGTGAAGCTATTGAAGGTCTGTATTCCATTAGTTAAAGTTCTCAAGTTAGCTGACAGCGAGGATAGGCCTTCCATAGGGTACTTATATGAGGCTATGGATAAAGTAAAAGAGGCAATTCGAGACAACTAGAAAGGGAAGAAAAAATTATATATGCCCATATGGAAGATTATAGATAAAAAGTAGACTGGACAGCTTCATCAACCTCTCCATGCAGCAGCTTACTATCTAAAATCCTGCAATTAGATTTTCTACTACATTTAAGAAGGACAGAGAAGTCACGCATGGTTTGTTAAATTGTATTTCAGTGTTAGTAACAGATTGTAGAGTACAAAATGTTGTGCACAATAAGTTGGATCTATATGATAATTGTTTTGGGAACATGGGAATACATGCCGCAGTTCAAGCAAGGACAACCATGCTTCTAGGTAAATACATATAAATTTTTAATTTACTTTGCATTTGTTACATTTGATTCTTTTTTGTTGTTTTAACTTTTACATGAGATTTGTATTATTTTTGTTTAGATTTGTGGCGGAATAGGTTTGGGCATGATTGTCCAAACCTAGGTCTTGTTGCAATTAAAGTCCTCAGCCAAACATGCAGTGCTAGTGGATGCAAAAGGAAGTAGAGTGTTTTCCAACATATCCACAGCAAGAAAAGAAAGAGGCTCGAACATAAAAGGTTGAATGACCTTGTGTTTGTTCGATATAATATGAGATTGAAACCAAGGTAATATAGCTTAATATTTACATTTGTTTTACAATATATTTATAAGCCACAGATCATCCAAGGCATAGAGATTGCATCCACAATCTTTCTACAGATAGTGATAGCCCATCAATATGAGTTCCCTTCTTGTCTGATAGTTTATCAGAGTGAATGTCATTTTGAGAAGTGAAAGGTAAAGGTCAGTGCTTGAAAGGTCAGCAGTTTCTGGTCTGAGTTGGGGGCAGCGAGTGGGAGAATGGGATGAGGAACCACTGCCTTTTGTAGTATCAACAACCACCCATAGTTGATGTTGACACTACAAAAAAGACAGACGGCAATCATTCCATACTTGGAGGTGGAAAGTAGGCCTTCTGACAGCAAGGGTGGCATGGATCCTTGTTGGGTGTTGTCATAATTATATATTAACAAGTTTTCTCTTATTTAACATAGACAATTACAAAAAAACATCAGCAAGGAAGCAGACATCTCAGTTTGATCTCCTATCAGCTTAGAAAACTTTGAAGATCTAGAACCATGGATTGAGGAAGAATCAACTACAATATTTGATGATGAAGATCTTCAATGTTTCAACCTTGAAGCTGAAGCAACAGAAGAATTTGTTGATGAATGAGAGCATGCTGGATATGTTGGTGAGGATCTTCAAATTCATGAAGATGAAGATGAAGATGAAGATGAAGAAGAAGATGGAGATGAGGATGAGAATGAAGATAATGAAGATTATGAATGAGTCGAGAGTGCTTTCATTTTATATGTATTGGCATTGAACATTTTCACAATTTCATTATGTAATTGTTGACTTGTTGTGCTTCCTAGATTGATATTGTTATGAATTTTGATGTTTATGAATGATGAACACGTAACTTTATAGCAATTCTATAAAACATGTTTTTATAAAGAACATATTATTCTTGATTTTTATGAATTTTTCGAATTTTTTTATATTTTTTCTAATTTAATTTAAAAAAAATACGATACGTTTAGGATACATTACGATATTTTATGATATGATGTATCTTAAAACCAGAAACGATTCGGCTTACGATGCGCTTTTTACAACATTGATTACGACATTTTGAATTGTAGTGGAGGTAAACTGTGAATCTGAATCCACTTTTTTGGTTCAAATAGGTCTTACTGCACCATATGAATTCTCTAGATATTTTTGTACCTCTTCCATTTTTATTTTGTGATGATATCCTATGAACTGAAACAATGAGTTCACATTGTTATCCCTTGCATCTGATATGGGAGAAAGGAGAAACATAAAGATAAAGAATATGGTGCCTTGAAGCAGATCTGAGGAAAAACATCATCTTTCTGATGCATCTTTGGCTCTAAGCTTGTAGTAAAATGTAAATAATGAACCTCTAAACATCGCGTCATATTGCTTGCTGAAATTTCTTGACAAGGCTTTCCTTCAAAGTTCCATTTGAAATGTAGGCATCAATAATGAAAATAAAGAACGATTTTGTGATTCCCACAGCAATACCAAAATAATTTGTGATAGTTGCTTTTAACAGATATTTTTAATATTTCAGAACATTTTGTTGATACCATCAACAGGCTCCAGAATGGCTATAATAACCGGATATTTTCCAAATGCCTCAGATATCGCTGAATATCTTTCAATAGGACAACAAATAAGAAAATGGAATCTTACTTCCTAATTGATGCGACTAGGGTAAACATGAACTAAATGTGCATAACCATCTGTTCCTTTGGTAAGAAGTTACTGAAAAAAATGTAGTTTATGCATTTACATAAAACTTCCAGTATTAACAAAGTAAATGTAAAGATAGAAAAACCAATATGCTAAACTCCACATGCAAGCATGAATATGAGATGCATAATCATTTATTTTGCTAGTTGGTAACTTAATAAAAATCTGGACACACACAAGTAGACATAAACATAAGATGCTTCTCTCAACCATCCTTCATGCACTAAACAGAAATAAAACTCCTGCTTAAATGGCGGGTGACTTGCAAAGTTGCACTTGACAAAACCAAATTCATAAAATATATCTTGAACCAATTTCATTGGTTTTCTATTTTCCTCCCAACAAAATAACTCACCTAACCAACAATAAGTAATCATGTCTAGATAATAGTCAAAAACATGACCTGCAATGCCAAGTCGAACTTCCCTCCAACTGAAGAGGTCCCCTTGCCCCTAAAATGTGACAATGTATTTTAAAGATGAAGTAATTTTAAAGGAGCTTTAGTTTTGTGGTGCTTTGAGTTATTTCATTTGAATGAATTAATTTAACATAGTTATTTAGTGTTACATAAGCCCTTTGAATTTTATGTGCATTAACTTGTCATTGATTTATTTTGTGTTACATAATCCTTTTTAATCATTTATTTTGTGGTCCCCTTTTTCGAGTTTCCTTTATAGAAAACCTGCCTCTTCTTCATTTCTAACCTAGAGATTGTGCCGCCTTGAAGGGAAATCATCGATTTTCACCGTGAATCATCGATTAAACCATGGATTTGTGCATGGGTGGCTGATTCCCATTGGGAGGAAAGGGGTTTTTTAAAATCATGAAGATGAAGAAGAAGATGGAGATGAGGATGAGGATGAGAATGAATATGATGAATTGTGAATGAGAGTCGAGGACTCGAGAGTGTTTTCCTTTTATATGTATTGACATTGAACATTTTCACAATTTCATTATCATCTTGTGATGTAATACACAACATTTAAAACTTGTTTTTTGATGTGGTATCTCATAGACTTATGGACCTTATGACTTATGAATCTATGGTTATGAAATTATGATATATGTTATGTAATTGTTGACTTCTTGTGCTTTTTAGATTGATATTGTTATGAATTTTGATGTTTACGAATGATGAATGGTAACTTTATAGCAATAATAAGTCTATCATTCTGTAAAACATGTTTTTTATGAAGAACATATTATTCTTGATTGTTACTGATTTTTTAAGAATTTTTCGAATTTTTTTCCTATTTTTTCTGATTTAATTTTAAAAAAAAAAGATACGGTTACGATAACGTTATGATATTTTACGATATGGTGTATCTTAAAGCCAGACTGATACAGCTTACGATACGTTTTTTACAACATTGTTGTTTACAAAGAGCAATGTATGATCATACACCTGTGGCTGTCAGTGACTCTTTCACATATAGCCAGCATTTGCCTTGGAAGGGAAAACCTCAGTGGCATTTAAACTTGCTCTTACATAAATTATTTAGAGAAAGCAACATGTAAAAATTTACTATGACAAGAATATAGAATGGCTCCTTCTCTAGAAAAGACTAAGCAGTACAAAGTATAAACAACAATCTAAACTACCAATAAAAGAAGAAAAAAGAAATAAACCATCTAAGATGGTAGCCCACTAAAAGGTCTCCAGAGAAGAACATTTAAAATTAAATAACCCAGAGTGCATTCAAGATATTCTGGCTGATATTCATCTTAAGAGATAAGTAAAAGCACCATCAAGTTGAAACAAAAGCAAGCACATGGAGAAAACTCAAAGTTCTTGTATACAGGGATAAGTAATGAAGTATCTATGGGAAAACCATAGACCGCATTGTTGCTCCATAATTAGTTATAAGTCATAATTACCTTGGTTAAACACTTGTTATCAGAAGTTTGAAATTGCTGAAAAGATACTGCAGAACTTTCAGATAGCATGTGGGAAAGTAACAGTAATACCTGATATGTCAGGCTTTTTCCACCACCTGTTGGCATCAAAACAAAAACATCACATCCGCTCATTGTTGCATTTATCACCTCTCGCTGGTTTGGACGGAATGAGTGGTTTCCAAACACCTTTTTATTGTTTGCCTGACTAAAGGCATGTCAGAACGTGCAGGCAGAAAGAAACAAACCCCATAAACACAGTAAAATAAACAAATAAACAAACGATCACCTCTAATTGTCTGGTCCATGGGAAATCTCTGCTACTCCACTTCTTATCTGAAGAACCATCAATGTAGTTTACATCCAGTAACTTGGGGGCAAATGCTTCCCTCTCCACAAAAGAAACTGTGCTACCCTTCCAATCTATGGAAGAAGCTGTCATAGGTGACTGAATTGAATTGAAGTAATAATCTGATTGATGAGATGATTGCCCTATATCATATGTTGCAGAAGAATTATGTGTAAGGCCATTCATTACTCCATGAGAGAGAGGAGTTCCCAAGTTAGTTCTGCATGTAGACATAGTGGATGCAGAATAATGTGATCTCTGCCTCTCTTCGTCTCCGGCTGTACAATGAAGAAATCTTTCAAGGTCTTGAATTTGTCTATTGAGCTGCAAACTAGGGAGAAAGAATGGAAAGTATAAACATAGATTTCATCAGGAAGATAGCATACAAACTTTTTAAACGTTAAATTACTCATAAGAAAGAAAAAGAATGAGCACCGCTCATCACGGAGTTGTGCTGAATGGTGAGGTGCAAGCTGATCAGAGTTATCTAGCAGTTCATTTGAAATAACAATTAGTCTGTCCTTCATCTCCTGTAAATGATTTAAAGCTTCGGAGCAATCCACCATCTAAAAAATGAAATTAATTAATAATAATATAATTTTAACAGCATTTAAGCCAGATCAAGTGTAGACTGCAAACATATACCTTACATCCATGGCAACATTTGATATCTGGCTCCGCAAGGCCTCCAATATCATGTGCAAGTCCCCCAGGAGTAATAGGTGAAACTTTAGATAGTACAGATGGTGGAGTACCAGTAGATTGGTAATGATTCATAACTATTTGGTCCACATCAATAGACTAACAAGAAATAATATTTAATAAGATATTTGACAATGAAATCAACTCGTTATTGATAAATGTGAATAACTAACCTTCAAAATTTCCTCATCTTCAATGGCATCCATGAACTCTTCACTTAGGTCATCAAAATTGATGTTTCCATTGCTCAGAAATACATCTGGAATGGAAGAAGGGTTCGAGATTGAGCCAATGGGTGTACCATCATTTTGCGCTTTTTTTGATGCTACAGAAACTTTTGTGGAGTTGATTGCAACATGACCTACAGAGCCTCCATCCTTGACATGTGTTTGATGCTTGAAACTCCCTTCAGCTCCTGCATGATGGACTGAACTGCACAAAGAATGCTGTTGATTTCCAATGGCCTGTTTTTGCTTTGTGGGAATCTTGTCAGAAACTCCTTTTGAAACTAGTGGAGCAGTCAATCCAGGTCTCAAGTATCCTTTACAACTGAATTGAAGCCTATTAACAGCATCATGCACCTATTGAAAGGACCATCATACAGCACTTCAGAAACATTTAGTGACATAATAAGCTTAAACTGCCGAATGATTTCACGAAGTTTGGCAACCAAACATAATCAGTTCAAGTCCTTCACCATAACAAATAAAAGCTGAATGACATTAGCCTAAGGCTCTAAGTTATGAAGTGAATCAAGCATACCTTGAAAATTTGGAAACTATGAAGCCCTTCAACACTTTGGACTACAGAAGCCATTGTTCTGAGAAGCATAGAGAATTAAACTTATTCATTGACAAACAAAAAAGCAGAAAAAAATCAATTTGGCACATCTAGATCCAAAGAGATGCAAACATTTCATATTGATCGCCAAAGATTATCGATAGCTTATACAAATCATCCACACTGCACCGGAAAAATTTAGAACCGATGCCAATGATCACAGCATGGGGTGCAGAATAAGGCAGAATCAGATAAGACTTGAGTTTCCAAATTGCAGTGGATATCTTGGAAGCACTTAAATGGTCTTCTGTTGGAAAGGAATATCCATGCGAAGAAGACCAAGCAATTTGAGTTTTCATAATCAACTTAGAAGAGGAAAAATTTGTCTTATCTGTGTCCTCTAGTTTTAATGAGTAGAAGAAAAGAACTGTTCTTTTTGCAAATCTGCAACAAAAGTCCTATAGTTGAAGCTAGATTTTACAGGATTGATGTCTCTGGAATTTCCTTGTAACAAAAAACCTACTTGTCAATTTCAGTTCCGATGTTTTTTCTTTTTTCAACTCTTGTTCTTCTTCTACGACCTTTACCAAAACAAATACCAATTTCGGAAACAAAGGAATCAGTTTCAGAGATCTTGCTGCTTCTAATACAAAGAACTGAACGTCCGAACCATCTAAACTAGTTTTCACCAATTAGACAGGATGTTCATCTTTCGAACCATCTAAAATAGTTTTCACCAATTAGACAGGATGTTCATCTTTCGAACCATCTAAACTAGTTTTCACCAATTAGAAAGGATGTTCATCTTCAAGTGCAACAAAACTTTTCGGACTACGAGCAGTATGACAGAATCAGAATTAACATATATTTATGAAGCAGAAAGACCGGTCAACAGTGCATTCCCCTTCATATAACTGAAACTATAGTTTCTCTTGACAAGAAAAACTTTTCATTTTATTAACCAAACGGTCTAAATAACTTCAGAATTTTTATAAAAGTTTGTATATCTGCAAATATATATATATATATATATATATATATATACAAACTTTTGTACTTAACATAGAACAAAGTGTTCAAAACCCCATATTCAATGATTCATTACCCACCTTGTGCACTGCTGCCCTTTAACATAGGGGTTTTGAGTTGGCAAGGAATAATGGAAGTTCGAACTTAAAAAGTCATTTCTTGTTGACACATTCTTAAGAGCATCAGCATGACGCAACCAGTTGACTTTAGGAGCCTTCACTTCTGAGGCAGAACAGTTGTTTGAAATACTTCTGCATAATACACAAATTGAAGTTAGATTATCAACAAGAAAACAACAGACAGTATGTAGCAGGCAAGACGATCTCAAGTAGATAAGGTTGAAACTTGAAAGCAAATAAGACAAGTACACTTTCCTCAAGTCCAAATCTTTTCTTTTAGACATCAGTCACCATACTTGATACGCTCCCAATAAATCTCCTGCCCTTAAAAGGATTAGCTGCCAAACAAAACAGAGCAAATGCGCACTTAATGATGTTGGAAGATAATTTGTAATTGTTTAGTCTAGATGATTAGTTCTGTGGCTGACACGGTATACATATAGTAGATGAGCAAAACTGATCCCAGAAGGGGACTACAATAAGAGACGGAATTGGATACGTACAACATTGGTAAGTATGATTTGCTTCTTTACAGCCCTGTCGACCATGTGAAATATATGGTCTGCGAAAGCAAGGCCAAAAAAAGCAACACTGACACCATGTTTTATCCTGGTCTTTAGCCACATTCATTTCCAAGTAAATTTGGATAGCCAGTAGAATGAGCAAAACACATACTAACAAATTTCCAAAACTAAAGCCACAACCGCAATCTACACGAGAAACGATTTTCATCGTCGTATTTAGCAGAGAATAGAAATCCACGTCAAAAATCACGCAGACCAGAGAAATGGTTAAACAATAATTCAACGAGTCCTAAATTTTGCAATGCCTAACCAATGCGAATCTTCCCAGTGAAAAACAAAAACAGGAAACTCTAGAAAAGAGAAAGCCAACAGTTCATAAAAGAGAATGCGCCGCTTCGAACCACAAATCTGCGAGAAAAACTGCACGAAGAAGCCTCGCCAGGCATCCATCGAGGGCATCAATCAAGCGCAGACATGAAAAGCAAAACCTCAACAGAAATCTATCACCGCATCATAAGGAATTAACAGGGAAATCAGAACCACGGAAAGGAAGACAAATGAGGACCTCGATCCTTGAACCGCAGAGAGAGACGACAACCGTCTTCTCCTTCTCCCTCTGCCGTGCCTACAGACCTGAGGAAGGTAGTGGGGGCGGGGTCCCTCAAACTCTGAAAGGGAGAGGATGGACTGAAAAGCGGGGAAGGTCGAAATTTCGCGGGCCCCGCTACGGCAGGCGGGAAAAGCTCTCAGACCTCCGACAATTTGATAAATGGGTCGGGTCGGGTCGGTTCGGGCCTGACAAAATTTTTAACCTGCGCTGCAGGTGCTCACCAATTTGCGCTGCCATGGCTGCACAAATGGAACCTGCAAAAAATTTGACCCTTTTCACGTCATGTTGAAAAGACAACACTTATTATTATTTTTACGGATTCACAACCAATTCAGTGGTACCCCAGCACATTGAAATGGCAGCTGGCCTCTTCGATTCCAAAACTGACTTGTACAATGTTTTGCGGTGGAGAGAACTGGTGAGATTCGTCATACGTTTCATTCGTGAGTTACTTTTCATATATATATATATATATATGTGGCTGGAGCAGCCAAAGAAATCCATGTCGATAATGCACGCACACACACACAATGCATAAGGAACGAAACCAACAAAGCATCATCCCTCACACAATCCCTATGGATCTTTTAATTAAAACAAATCAGATGGCCCTCAACGTAAATTTTAAAGAAAAAGTTATAGTGGAGTTGGCAATGTTCATTGCCTTCAACATATAGAAAAACAAGCAAGAGGGAAGAGGAGAACAGTTTAGGTGGTTCGGCTTTTGAAGCCTACGTCCACGGAGGGAAGCACAAGAGAAGCTTGTTATTAAAGATGAAAAACAAAAAACACAAAACCTATGTCGTGCTTTTATATCCATCTCAGTTACAATTTGCAGATGAATTTACAAATGAGAGAACTCTCTTGATTTTCTCGAACTCTGTTAACAGCCTTATATGTTTTCCTTTATTCTTGTCAACAACATTTTGATTTTGGTTGGATACGTAGTAGTGCCATCTAGATTCTTGCCAAAACCAGTAACAAGATTTGCTGTACTGGATTCATTGATGCTGTAATTAAATCTGTTATGGTTGGAAGGAGATAACGATGCCAACTACCATCCATCTTGCGAACGATTCTCTATGCTCCCCTCAAACCAAACTGCTCATGTAGATTGAGTTTGATGTGTAATATCTGAAAATGTTGTTTGATTAAGGCCTTTGTAAAAACATAATGATAGTCGATCTGAATGTGTTTAATCTATTATGGAACACCAGATTGGCTGTCATATGGATGGCAGTAGTATTGTTGAAATTTGGAGTAGAAACTGAAGAATCAAGGAAACCACCACCATTCTGTATTAGAGTGGGGTCTTCAAAGCCTCTTGCATCCTCTTCTTTAAGGGAAATTTTTGAAGTAATAAGGGTACTAGCTGGCTTGCAATCTATCATCCCAGTTCGTTCAAGTAAGTCTTTGGCATACTTAGATTGGCATAAAAAAAAAAGTCCTTTTGAGTCCCAAAATGCCTCAATGCCAAGAAAATATTGGAGCCATCCAAGATCCTTAACAAGAAATTTTTCTTTCAGTTTATGAACAAAGTTTTGATTAAGCTTATAGTGTTTTCAGTAAGTACCATATCACCCACATAAAAAAGTAACACAATAATATTACAGGCCTTCTCAAAGACAAACATAAATGGGTCAGCAATGCAGGCTTGGAAACCATAATCAAACAGAAAACTACTTGATAAGTTATTGATGTCTACTTACTGCCATAAAGCACATGTTTCAACTTGCAAACATGACCTGGATTAGCATCATCTTTGTATCCTAGTGGTTGCCACATGTAAACATCTTCAGAAATAGAGTATCGTTGAAACTCATTTTTAACATTTACGTTATGTTTGGATGAAGGGAAAGAGTGGGAAAGGAATGGATGGAAGGGAAAGGAAGAGAAAGGGAAGGGAAGGGAATGGGGAGGCAAAGGAGAAGAAAGGAAAGGGAATGATCATCCATTCCTTTTCCTTCCAATCTCTCCATGTTCGGAGGGATTGGAATTACATTAAAAACTAATTTCGTTCCTCTCCCTTTCGTTTCCTTTCCTTTGCATCCAAACACAATTATTAGTTCTCCCTTCCTTTTCCTTCCTATTAATTAGTCATCCAAACACAAAAAAGACCTTTCTTTCCATTCATTTTCCTCCCTCTCCCTCCATCCAAACAGGCTGTTAGTTGTTTTACCTCTCATTTATTTATCACAATAATAGAAAAATGCAAGGTAAATGCTAGCTGGTCGAGTGATAGGGGAAAAGGTTTTATGAAAATCAATTTCCTCCTTTTGACTAAACTCTTTCGCCACGAGTCTATCTTTTAGCTTGTGTATAGTCCCATTAGATTTCAGCTTGGTTTTAAAAAACCAGTTTGACCCTACTATATTCATGTGGGAGTCATATGGCATAAGTTCCCATATTTGGTTTTCCTTTAAAGTTCACTTCTTCATCTATGGCATGTTTCCACCCATGATGTTGGAAGACTTCTTTAACATTGGATGACTCTTTGGGCATGTCATGAAATATCTCATAGAGATTAGCATATTTAGGATTTGGTCTATGAGTCTCTACCAGAGATTGGACCACAAGAGTGCAGGAAGCATTGGAAGAAGCATTTTGACTTGACTGGAAAGATTCGATTTGCAACTGACCTGAGATATTAGTGTGTGGAGAGTCATGAATAGGTTACACAATGGAAGTTGATGGAGTATCTTTGTTAGTCATTCCTAACCTTAGCATTCAATATGTATTCATGAATAATCTAATTTTTCAATTATTCAACCACTTTATTTTACCAAGTTCAACATTAACCATATTAGTCAACATTTCTATGTTTTGATACAACAATAATATTTTATTTGTAACAAGAGTTTTTTTGGCTGGTTAATTGGTCACATGTTATTGATGAAATGTATTGGCTGAGTATTATCTTGGTCATGGGAAAAAATGAGATCTAATGCACATTTTAGATCTATTAAGTATCTTATGTCAAAATGGAGAAATTCAAGGGATGATAGAAGGTTGATCATCTATCGATCCTTGCAATTTTTCTCATCTGGTTCAATAGTCTCCTTTTGGTTGTCCACCTAATGAAGAAAATGAAACTCAATCCACAAGATGTCCCATTTCTGCATTTATCATCAATAGACATCACAACATCATGCAGATGGAAATAACAAAAGGACTTACTTTCATAATTTCTTCATTGTATATTCAGTCCAAGAAGAAAGATCATCAGTTAATTCCTTACCATCATATAGTCTACTAGGATTGTTCACATGGGAAATTGCCCTCACCAAAAAGAAATGTCGATACATATATATATATATATATATATATATATATATATATATATATATATATATATATTCTGTTATTGAATACAAACACTGGTACCTTTTTTGGTGTGAACTATATCCAAGAAAAATGCATGGAGAGAGGTTCAAATTTGCTTTTAGTGTAACCTCTCAAATATGGAAAACACCAACATCCACAAGCACATAAGAAATTATATTTCGGCTGCTTGGTAAACATCTTGTAAGAAGGACAAACCATTTTTAATGAATGAGACATCAATTTATTGATGAGAAAAATAGTAGTGGTAAAAGCCTCAGACCAGTAGTGTTTGGGAATTTGAGCATGAAACCTCACAGTTGAGCCCAATTCTGTTTCATTTATATGCTTTCACTCTATCAAACCATTATGTTCCTTGATGCGAGCGCACAAAAATTGTTGTTTTATTCCGATATATCTCAGGGAAAAGAAAACCTTTCACTATAAAATTACCTCGACCATAGAACAAAAGAATTTTGACCTTTTTTCAAATTTTCTTTCAACATTTTTTTGGAAGTGCACAAAACAATCAAATAAATTTGAGTTTAGCTTTAATGGATAGAGACAAGTGAAATGACTACAACATCAATAAGTAATTGAGAAAATTATCATGTAAGACTGCCAAAGAGACAAGGGTATATGAATATCCTTCATTGTAACTATATTTTATAAGTACTATTAAGAAAAAGTTTCATATCACCCATGGAGCTCAGGCATAAAAAACTCCAACCACAACCATCATATGGTTACATTGTGTCACATGAGAGGGAGCTTAAAAATCAGGTAGAAGAATTGGAAGGAAATACAAAAAACAATTGAAGTAACAAAGGCAGAAAACTCATCAATTGTAACCATCATATTACTTTAACTTATTACCCAAATATAATCTTAAGTGGAACTCCAATTCGACTCCAAAAAAAGGCAAAATAATATGAACACAAGAATAGAAAATTCCAGCTCATAGAATTTTGATATCTATTAAACCCGACTGAAGCATCAAACCAAATGGTTCTATATAACTTTCTTTTCCAATTTCATCCCTCAAACCTATGCAGATATAAAGATGAAAAAATAAAAAAGAGAAACATTTTGCAGTTGTTTCTCAAGTGTGTTCCATGTTCTGCATATACTATACAAGCCTAAGCCTATGTATGCAAAATTAGAGGAACTCAACAACGCACAAGAAGCTTCACCTCCAACTGTCAAGGGAGCAACCAGATAGAGAAGCACCCTCATGGCGACGCTAAAGCTTCTCCGACATTTCTCGTGAAAGTGAAGGAGCAGAAGATGGGACTTGGGAGTAGCAACAAAACAATGTTGCAGTTGCAGCAGGGAGGAAACATCCGTCCTGGAGATGGCAGCTTCTCACAGCAGCGATGGTGGCTTCTCACAATGGCGATGGTGATGGCGACAACACCGGTGGATAACTCCAGGGCCAGTAGGTAGTCGAATCTAAAGCAGTGAGGGACAGAGGGGCTGTCGGTTGAGGGCTGTTTAAGTGAGAGAAAGGGGAATTGGAGAAAATGGCAAGGAGAGACTTCTGCTCAAGTATAAAGAAAAAAAGAAAAGAGGTTAAAAGATAATAGAGAGAAAAATTAAAAAATTAATAAAACATGAATAGTAATAAAAACATCAAGACAGTCCTTTGTGCCTAATGTTCATGCATCAGCTAGAAACCATTCTTTTGCTTGATGCATGCCCATCACAAGCTTGATGCACATTCATCAAGCCAATAATGCATCAACTAATTTTGCGGTGCGTAAATTGGCGTGATGTGCATGATGCACATGCATCACTCGATAATGTGTATGCGTCTAAGAACACTGGCCAAAAGCATCAATGCCTGCCTGTACCTTTTGCTGCCCATCACCCATCTGCAATACCTTCAGCAACATCATCAAATGTTTTTGACTGCCCATTATACCCAAAACATAGTTTAGGGTGAAAACACACCCTCCCCCCCCCCCCCCCCCCCCCCCCCCCCCCCCCCCCCCCCCCCCCCCAACTTTTTCAAAACCTGGATGAGAACCAAGTTTTCATGAAACTGGATTTGAAAGAAACCCAGTTGTCTGTTTTCTCCAATTCCCACCAAATGAGGTTCACCTCTAAACCCAATTTTGGATGGGTTGCCAAGCACGCCCATAAGGAGTTCCTTATCAATGGATTTATAGTTCACACCAAAAGCATAGAATAAGAAGTGAAACACAAAACAATTGGTCGCCATTTGTGGATGGGAATACAATTATGCAAATAGACGAGATACAAATCCTTAAAAAGTGTTATATTATGGTATTCTTGAAGACAAAATTGAGGTAGAATATTTTGAACACATTAGATTTGTCCATCTCAAATATATGTGGTTTGAAGTACTTTGACCAACTAACTATGGTATGAAGAAAGATGAGTTTGGATTCACAATAGTGAATTATAAGTACACATGAATGAAGAATAATGTTGTGAAGTTGTCTCATTTTGTGCTGTTGTATTAACTTACTACATGTTGCTTGACAATTTTAATAGGAATATGTCAAAACAAGTGCACGGCATGGGGATGAAGCAAATGCTTTAAAGTGGCCATGCTGAAAGATGGAAGAGGGATGAAGCAAATGCTTTAAAGTGGCCATGCTGAAAGATGGAAGAAAATAGATGTGCAATGCAATGAATTTGGCCAAGCCATTGATGATAATTTGTCAACAATTTCTAACTTTTGTAGGACATTGACACACAATAGTAATATGGCTCCATTCAACTGCTATTCATGGCCAGACATGCCATCTACATAAGTGGACAATATATGGGATCAAGTATATGTATATTTGCTTTATATTTGTTATTTGTGTATTTTTGTGTTGTAATATAATGTATAACTCATCATTTAGGCAAAATTTAAGTTGGATAAATCTATGAAGTTGTGGGTGTTGACAAAATTGAATTTGCAATAGAATGACAAGAAATGTGAATTAAAGAAAAAAAGTGCTTTGATCCATTTTAAAAGGATGAAGATCATGTCATTGGTGATGCAATTAGTAAATAAGGTTGACCTACAACAATGGCAAGCTTGCTTAAAAAGACGGAATGCACCAAAGTGGCAGGTACATGTTTTAATTTAATTTTTTGTGGCCAACACATCACACTTTTGAATGTGCTATACTAACTTGTTGGCAAAGTCAAACAAAACAAGGTACATCGGGCTAAATTGACGTTTCCACACACAACAAGATAAAAAAGTATGACACAAATTCACGAAAAATTGTTAACATATATCTAGTTCAATCCATGTATAATAATTTTACTTTGTAATTGCACATTTGTCTTAGTTTGTTGATGTTATTTGTAAAACATTAGAAGGAAACACATAATGGAGTGTAGCCCACCTGTTGTGAGGTCTCCATGCCAATACGCTTGACCAAACAGAGAAATCTGATAGATAATCATAGTACACCAATGGTTGTACATATTACTTTGCTTTATATGAATATCTAATCTTATTTTTTTCATTATATTAGTTTAATCTGTTTATAATTGTTTGTGTGTAATTGCATATCTGATCACATAGAGCAGCTACAAGTATTTTATGTCTAAGTTCCCAAGACAATGTAGGCTGAAATGATATTTACATAGAGCATATGAGACAATGGCCTAGTGGACATATTCGTACATATGAATGGGACCAAGTTCCACTAATGTATTTGATCCAAATTGTAATCGAATTTGTTCTATTTGTTGGATGTTAATCCCATATGAACTTCACATTTATTGTGAGTGCATATGTTTCTTTTTGCTTCTATTGCTTCTCAACTCAAAAGTATAGCTATCAACTTTTGTGTGTTTGTGTCAAACTATCAAGTAGAGATAGTGACTGCAACATGTCAAAAGCAAAGTTGGATCCTAATGCTAATAAAGTTCATATACTCTTAGAGGTCGTTTGATAGCCATAAGACACATGAAACAGAACATAGGTGTTCTGTTTAGTCTATTTTTTCATCAAACATTGTCTACAAAACAGGCTGGACACGATAGATGATTGGACATGAGTATAAATTATACTTTTGTTCCATTCTATTGCGTGCTAACTCTCAGAACAAATAAAACTCCTTTGTCTCTGCCCTCGAGCTGCCCTAGCCCTTCTTGTTTCTCTCCTTCTCCTCCGTCCCCCCGAGTTGCCTTAGCCCTTTCTATTTCTCTCCTTCTCCTCTATCCCCACAAGCGGGCGACTGCCAAACGCTTTTGTTCCTGTCTGCTAAAAAGTATCGCTTCTCTGCTTCTTCCTCTTCTTCCATAGCTTTGCCTTCTTCCCTTTCTCTTCAACCTCACACTTCCACTTCTGCGGATCCGGTTTTGGTCTCTCCCACTTGCTATCCTTATTTGGGAAAGAAGGGACAAAGTTTCATTTTCAGGTGAGCATGGAGGATTCAGATGGGGACAATTAAAAGCGAAACAACACCTCCCCCTAGCAGTACTTCGAAATGCAACCCCACCTCCCGAAATGTTCCCTTTTTGCTCTTCAAAGTTCAAACCTTTGTCTCATTTTCTGCCTTCTCTTTCTTTTTTCTTTTTTCTCTTGAAATTAAAGAAATATCATGTGAAAGTGAAGACGACGAGGACTTCTTTCCACTCCTCTTTTTGGGATTTCAATGTCTTCCTTGTGGTTTTAGACCCGCCGGAGTCATTGAGGGAGTTATCTACTCCCGTTGGTCTTTGCAGTTCATCGGCCTCTTCAGTTGGAAGAAGGAAGAAGGAGAGAAAGACATGGAGCTTTCTGTTTTCGAGTGATTGAAGATTTCAGCAGTGGTAGTGAAGTGAGTAATCCTCTCTCTTTCTCTCCCTCTTTCTCCTGAAACTGTAGTTGGTACTTGTTACTGTGCTTGAGCTTCGTCTTTGTTGTTTTGAGCCAGATTATGCAGGCTCCATCACAGTCACACCTACTCTCGTTCTGGGAAATTTTCTCAATGAGGAAAGCCCTATCCAAATTTTTCATTAGCCATGTGGGATCAAGACAATTGTTAATTTGTTGAGTTCTGAAATTTGTAATAGTTAATTGAATCTTACAAGCTGGATTACAAATAAGTCTGAGCTAAGTATGTTGGAGATAGAGTTAGAATTGGAGCCACCATAGCTAGAAAATGAAAATGACAAAAACTTAACAGCTAAATGAATGTCTCTTGCTACATGCCAAAGCTTTTGATGCATTTGAGAATAGATCGAGTAAAAGCGAAAGCTGTCAAAGTCTTCTTAATTAATGGTCAGCTAATTGTGATTGACCAATTGCATAAAGGAATTGAATTCTCCACTTGAATGCCGCATAAAGAAAAGAAAATAAATCTAAATAATTCTTAAAGCGATACTACTTAGATCCTCCAATGTATGAATTCCTTTTAAAAAAAAAACTTGGTTTTTAATGAGTTTTAAAAGACCTTTTTTTTTTATGATTGACACATCCAAAACCTGGTGTTTAGGAGACCAGGTTTTGTCTAAACTGGTTTTACTTAAACCCAGTTTTGATAACACCCAAATACTTCTAAAACCTGGTTTTTGAGGCAAAACCAGGTTGTAGATGCAAAATCTGATTTTGGGCTGTCTTCAAACACCCCTAAAATCTTTTAATAAAGAAATATGTTTTTTGCTGATGCCAATAATTCACCTGAATTGGTGAATGTAGCTTCACCGATTCAGCTCTTGAAATTATTTCAGAACATTTTTTTGAATAATACTTAAATTTTATCTGTGAACTTATTTGGATATTTTTCTGAAATACTTTTGAAGACTTTAATCGGGCCTGGAATCCAGTCCTTTCCACACAGGAAGTGGTTTTGGACGCTTTCCGGGGCAGAAGAATAATGCCAAGAAATATTCTAAAAGCTAAAAATCTCCCGCCGTAAAAAATGTTGAAGAAAATGGTTGGAGAATGATTTTTATTCAACGTCCTACATTTTAAATATAATATCAGAATCAGGCTTCAATACTTCCAATATGCCAATACTAGCCTCCATTTTGATGTCTACTTATGTAGCTATCATGAAAAGTCATGTTCTCAACTTTTACATGAGGGTATTTTTATATTTTATTTTTTAGGTTTTACGTTCACGGAAAAAGGTCTTCCATTTAACTAACAGAGTATTTTGATCATTTTCAATACATAATACATCTTCCCCTGTTAGGAACCATACATTAGCCTGATGTAGTCAGAGCCACAAATGGGGACCTCAGGTTAAGATAGGTGAAAGCTTATGCTTTTGACCACATTATTCAAAATTGCTTTCTCATTTTGCTGAAAATAAATTACGTTGCTGTCAATTACTTCAATTTTATAAAACTTGGCCACATGTAAGTTTGTTATTGAAAAACAAAACATGTTATTAATAGAACATGTCATTTATTATGTCAGGGGGAATGGGGGGCCTTCTGCCTTTTTCGGGCGGTGAGATTAATACCTCTCGCTCACCCGAAACATAAGATGCAACTAACTCTTCTTTATAGCTTAAACAATAAGAAAGGAAGTGAGTTAACACCCCACATGGATATTTCCTCACCTGGGAATTGGTACCCATTATTATTATTATTACCATAAAAATGTGGTAGTAAATCAAACATCCAAAATATTAGTTACAAAATATGAGAGAGAGAAGAGTGGGAGGGGGAAGAGAGGGAAAGACATTTTGTCCTTTAAAAAGAAAGTTACCACTTAGATTGCCATTGCCATTTTTTTAATAATAATTTACGTTTTATTTTACATTTATGATTTTTTTACAACTTATGCGAGGGATATTTCAGTTGTTTATTTTTTATTTTTTCATTTTCCATTCCTGAGTTTGGAGGGGACTTTCTTGTTTAGACAGAGTATTTTGGTTCTTTCGAGGACCCAATGAAGCTCGACTGCATAAGGCTCATCGCTCTACAAAAGAAAAAGACGTTTTTTTTTTGTTTCATTTTAAAAAAGTACATTTTTAAATAATATCACAGATATATTTCTATATATTCTTAATGTAAGTTTGATACGAGCATTTACAGATTTAAATATTGATGTTCAGGTGAACGGGTTTCATTTCAAAAAGAACAAAAAAAGTGATTGCCAATTAATTTTTACAAATTTATCTTGTACAAATTATATCGATGATAAAGTTGAGAGAGTGATCGATTGGTGCTTCTCTTCTAAAAGCTTCATTCACATCATACATATTATCAGAAAAACGTAAGATCCATATCTGAAAATTGGAAAAATCACTCGTGTATTACAACTATTGAACATTATGTAGTTTCTTAAATGAAAAGTTCATTCCGCGTCTTCTTCCTCGACGACGACATGCGAGCACACACCGCCTCCTTAGATCTTTGATTCCATTGGTTCGCGTTTGAGGGACTGGACGACAGAGTGTCTTATGGGAGCTGACGTCGCCATCCTCGTTGAGAGATGAAGCTCTCGCTTCTGCTTAGCTTGCCTGAATATCTCCTCCTTATTGGTCCCATCTACCTCAGGTGCTTTCCTCTTTCTCTATTTCTGTGTGTTCATTGTGAAAAAACACCACACGATCTTCATATTTTTCCTATTACTTTTTTTTTTGGTTTCAACAATTGTTCCTTGCGCGAATTAAGGCACCTGGTGATTAAGCTGTGCGCTTTTCCCCAAGTGAATCAGTAATTGTGAAAAGAAAAATTCAAGTTGTTTTTTTCATATGTGTATCGGGGGAGGGAGAGAGAGAGAGAGAGAGAGAGAGAGAGAGAGAGAGAGAGAGAGAGAGAGAGAGAGAGAGAGAGATCCTTTTTGTTCAGAAAAGTCACCATCAAAAGTATTGCTCAAGTGGAGAGAACTTGAATTTGAATAAACGGTAGTGTCTACCGCTTCGTGTTTGTCTTGTTTTCATTTGCTTGCAAGTTCCATTGATTAGCAACATGAGCTACTTTTGGTTAATTTGGAAGCTTAAGCAGGTCGGGGAGTGGCCAAACTGGATCTCCTTGTCGGTAACTGTCAGAATGGAATTGGGTTCTTCTGGACGGCATAACGGGAGATACATATATTTCCCTCTCCTGTGCATTGCTTTTTCTTTGGTCATGAAAACAGCGACGGCGAACGTGGTGTTGATTGGGAAGAATGTTTCCTTGTCCTTCGATGACGTTGAAGCGAGCTTCAGTAAGATTTACTATGGCTTGCAAGTTTTAGGCTGTATTTTGAGTCAATGGATACTAATTCTGCTGGATAACGTGTTCTTAGTCTTCGTGTGCAATATATGAAAGGTGTACTATTTTTTTATTTTGTTAGTTGCTGCAAGTAGTAAAGAAAGTGTATGCATGCATAGAGGATGGGGGGGATGGTCCTAGGATATAGGAGTGCAATCATGAACAACTAGAAGGTTAAGATAAGAAATGGTATAGGTGTATATAAAAAAGTAAAGTTACGGATATGCTAAACTCGTTGAAACTAAGACAGTGTAATGCTAAATATTGCTCTGAAAGAGATCGTGAATAAAGAATAGAGATCACTACATTTTTTTTTTCTCAGGCTTATTTTCCTAATATAGCAGAATGGAGATGTTCAACTCCTGTAGAAAGAATTACTGTGTCTATTCTTATTCACTACTACTAGTCACCTGGAATAAGGTGCAGTTGCCTCGCTAACTATGCTAGAGTTTACCATAGTTTGATTCTTAGCCTTGAAGCAGGGAAAAATGAAAAAACAACCATGGAGGCACTCCCACAAGCGAAGCTTTCATACGAAAAAAAAAATCATTTTCTTAAATAAGGTTTTTTGCGCTGTTTTTTTGGCTATCCCTTGCTTACCTGAAAAGAAAATGTGTGAATGTGGTATACCACGGTTCATTTTTTTCATTTAGGTGGTAAATATAAATAGTAGGCTCAATTTTTGTGTAGATGAGGATGCTGATCATGTTTTTCTTAATTTTTAACATGAAAATAGTTAGATCGTAATAATAATGATCTCTCTCTTTCTTTCTCCCTCTCTCCACGTACACACATATGGAGATTAGATTCTACTGCCCAACCTTTGGTAGCGTTTGACAATGTAGGAATAGGAAAAGAAAAAATCTTATATCTACATCAGATTTTGTGAGCCAAGAAAGCTAAGGCTGTTCATGTTAAAACCTTTATAAAATTCAATCTATACATTATTTGCAACATGTAGTTATGGGCATTCCACATCCATCTGTACAGTTGGTTCTAAGAAAAGCAGTTGGAGAAGGGCCAAACCAGCTGAACACTGTCTAGCCGGCAGATAAACATGGAGGAAACCATCAATGAATTGATTGGCTTCAAAGTCAAAGCTGAACACAAGCATTGACTCTTTTATATGGGAAACAGCTAAAGTTAGAATTTTATTTCTGTTTAGATGTTGAGGTTTAAATTGACTAGAAATTCTGTTTTTTTTTTCATCCTCAAATATCATTAATAAAAAGACTTATGATTGTCAAAAATGGAGAGACACTTGAAATTGTTTCAAATGCACTTGGTTGTTTGTCCTTTTTTCGGGAACCTGTCACCTTCCCCCATTTCCTCAAGAAACAATTGTTAATATGAAGAATTTCTGAATTTGTTTTATGATTTGCCTTGGTGAACATCATGGCTTATCCTAAAATTGTAGATCTACTTTTGTCAAGGGAACAGTCAAGAGGGCCATTTGTTGCAATGTTGTAAAAGGCGAGAAAGTGAGGCGAGGCGTTGAGCCTCTCATGAGGCGACGCGAGGCGTTAATTGAAGCGTAAGCTTCACGGACAAATTTGTGAATTATATAATATTTATAAAAAATAATTGAGGCAGGGATATAATGAACTGATCGTTCAAATCAAGGGTTACATTGAACTGGTCGACTAAGCTCTTGTAACTAAATATGTTTCTTTGAATGAATGTGGTTCATCGCCTAATCAATTGGGTCGATCAGTAGCAATTAAAAAAGAAGAACGAAAACTTTTTAACGACATGAACTCAACTGCCCCATCTACAGGTCATTCAAATGGGCACACCGTTCAATTTCAAAATAGTTGTAAACTTAAGCATAAGGCAGTGTACTGACGTGAATAGGCGAATGAAACTCCACGCCAATCATCCAAATAGCTGAATAAACGAAGTAAAAAAACTACAGAATTTTCTGAATGCTTATTCCTAAACGAACCCAATCTCCAATGACTCTCTGTCGTGGCCATAAAATACACGGCAACTGATGACAGCATTAGGTGCAAAATGCATCATGAAACCAAGAGTATACAAACAGGACCTCACCAATCATAGTCATTCTTTTCATCCTCCACCCCTAGAAGATCACTTTCATCGCCTAATAAATTTATAAAAAGCACTGTGAAAAATGAAAGCGCCATTGGAAAAAAAATTGGCTCCCAAATTAAAACTGACCATGAGCTTGTTGCAGCCATTTTCTGGTCTACGTATGAAGCAGCCAAGACCTTCCTTCAAAACTTCAATCAGAACAACAGAAGTTTGCCTTGAAGTATATTGCAAGCCATCATTCTTTTAATCTTCACATTAATGAGTTCCCTTATTTACCACATCTCAACAACTGTAGCATAGCACAGGAAATATAAAACAAAGACAAAAAACCCATTGGCATATGGAAGAAATGAGCTGCTGTTGATGGGGCCAAGGCATACCGCATACGTGGCTGTCAATATCTATAAACTATTCTAGACTACCAGGATGGGGCCAAGGCAGACGTGGCTTCCAATATCACTAAACTATTGTATTATATGCTAACGGGAAGAAGGAAGACATTTGAACTCACATGTGAGTTGGAGGGTGCCTTGCAGCCCTTGAAGCAGACGTGCCCTTTCACCTTCTCAGCAGTGGAGAAGAAAGCTCATTCTTCGAGAAAAGTGTGGGGACGGGTGATTTGAGATTGATATTTGAGAAAAGGCAGTTAGGGATAAAAAAAAGAGTTTAATTAGGGTTACATTAAAAGCCACTAAATAGGTAACTTTTGTAACTTACTTGTGAGACTAAGGTTTGTTAATTTTTTACATTAAAAGCTACTAAATGAATTTGTCCTTGAGGCGTGTGCCTCAAGGAGAAGCGTGCCAATGTCAGAGGCGTACGCCTCACACACATGAGGCGCACACCTCAAGGAGACGTGCGCCTCAAACCACTGCCTCAAGGCGTTTTCAAGGAAAAACGCCTCGACTCGTACTTTTTTTGTGAGAAGCGTACGCTTCTCACAACATTGATTTGTTGCAGGCTAGCATGGAACAGTTTGCAGCCACCATATCCAGGAAATTTAGAACTTCTCTTTCTGTTGTTATGGCTGTTATATGCAGCTTATATGATATCTTTGCTTATCAGGAAACTGTGATTCACCTCACATTTATCTGTCTTTGACTGTCTTCTTGGTGGAGGACCATAAAAAGAAGTGAATCACTCATTGTGTTTTCAAGTCCTAGAGCAGCAGAAAGTTGCACATATAATTAGGAGACAATGTTTCCTCTTCTGCAGACAGAGAGAAAACACTTTACTCATTGTCACTTGTCATGCTCGTGGCGCTGGCCTTGTTTATCTCCTCAAAGTTCTTCAAACAGATTCCATAGGTCACTGTGAATTTTATTGTTGACAATGTACTGAAAATATTGGCAGAACACATACAGTAACAACAAAAAACGAAATATATCCATCTGGTTTTCCTTTTCCAGCTTTGCTAGTCTGGAAGTCTGAATTAAGCTAAATATATGCAAATTTTCCAGCTCCAGCTGTTGTGGGATCAGGAGATTGTGGAATGCTGTATATAGCTGAACCTCTTAATGCTTGCATTCCATTGAAGGATAATGTATCTGCAGAGGGGGGAAGATCCCCCTTTGCTTTAATTATCAGAGGGGGATGCACATTTGAAGACAAAGTTAGAAATGCACAGGCTGCTGGATTCAAGGCCGCTATCGTCTATGATGACGAAGATAGTGGTGGTTTAATCTCAAGTAAGTCACTGTTCCTATTCCATGATATCATCTACCTTGATTCATGTGCTCAAGAAACTTGCTTCTTATTCTGAATATTGGCAGGAAAGTTCAGGTTGTGAAAGTGATCACTCACATGGTGAAGATTATTTTGATACTTTGAGGATAACGATGTCTGTATTATAGGCCCAATTTCAAAAAAATTTATTTTTCATTAACTTTTTTCTATTTTTGAAAGTTGTTCCTTAAAAAACTACTTATTTATGGCTAGTGTTGGCTGGTCTGCTCTGCGTCCTTTGTCATTATGGTATTACAAAAATTTGAACCATTTTTGATAAGATCTATCCATACATCAGATATTTACTATATGTTGAATGATTGAATCCTAATTTTTTGGACATGTAGATCTCATTTGTACGGTTAAGATTTGTGAAAACACACATAAAATGAAACTCACTAATTTTCTGTAGCTTCTTATTTCTGAAGTGGCATTATGACCTTTATTTTTGTTACACTATTATAGTTAATATTTTTTGCTGTGATGTGATACCATTATGCTGTTATTTCTAAAGTGGCATTATGCCCTTTATTATGCAATACTATTATTTTGTATATGTTTTACTTTTGCTATGATGTGGCAGTTATCTGTGTTGAGATCCTTTTGTCACTGTCCCTATCTTCCAATGTATTTCACTTTGTGGGTTTGGAAATAAAAGAACTGCCTATCTGATTTGCAGCTTGCTTAAGCACTGTTTCTTTTGTTTTCTGTTTTCCAATAAGTGAAGTGATGCAGGGGGCTTTACAAATATATACTGGTCCATATTTTATGGCAAGTAATCCTGGTTTTATATCGAAAAAAATAGTGCTGGAATGAATTTTAGTGCTCTTTGCAGCAATAATGGTGGAAAAGTTTAAAATTTTGATAAATTTGAACATAACTGTGTCTTGGTTTTAGTAACGTGCACTATAGCTGAAAGGACAAAATATGATCTTTTACTAATTGGGAAGTGTAGATTAAACTAACTGATATGTTCCTAGTGGAGAAAGAAAACCATTTTTGTAATCACTATGTCCTTGCCATATTCGTAAAACCAGTCAATCCTTAATGCTAAGCTTTACCATTCGTCTCTCTGGTTCTGTCCAGCAACTCATTCAACTAGTTGTTCATTACCCTCATTCTGTCACTAGTATTCACGAGTTGAACAACCTGGTAAGCAAAAGATATAATTAAGGACAACTTTTCACAACTTTATATCTACCATAAAAGATAACTTCCATATCTAATAGGATATAACTGTCTTGGAAAAAATGAAAAGCAAAGAATGTATCGGTTTGAGGCTGCAAATGGAGCTCCTCTCTCATGTGAACGCGTAGTGGCTGTTGGGTGCCATGGCTCGTCAATGTCTCTCCAATGACCAGAATGAGAATGAATTGCTGAAAGGTTTATAATATTTCACCAATTTCTTGAGATTACGCTGTAAGCATCAAGTAAGCTGGTCCAGCCCTGACCAACTAAACAATAATTTGGACTTGACTGTCCGACTGACTAACTGGACAGGAAAAAAAGCCTAACTACTCAGACTGACAATCACTTCAGGTCTTACTTTTATCCACCTCCATGTTGGATTTTTTACCAGATACACAAAATTAATTTGGATTTCATTACGTCAAACTTGATCCAGATATACGTATATATAATCTTCTGACTTATGTTTAGCAAAGTATTTTAGAAGAAGATCGAGAAAGCCAACCATATATTTCCAAAGAAAAAACCAAAATAAATGAAATATAACTTATTGATGATTGAATAATAGACGTCCTAGATTTATTAACATATATATACATGCACAAACAGACAGATGTACAGACAAAAAAAGAAAAAAATCTTGGAGACCTGATAAAGCCCCAAAGCCCAGCACATCTTTAAGTTCGGTCAGGTTGGCCCAGCTTTTATCAGGTTTGATTCTAAGTTGTTAACTTGGTACCCAATCCTTAACTTGTTTGGGACAGTTGCCTGACTGCATGATGGGCATCTGGCCTGGTGTGGGGGTGCCCACTCTTAATAATGTGTGTCAGTACTTTATCCTTAAGGAGGCAGCCTTGGATGTACCTGGCATAAATGCATGGTGTTAATGCTTTCCAGGAATCTTGGTAGCATTCATGCATTTGATAAATGTAAGAGCCATTTGTATCATACTCTTGTTGGTGAAAGACAAAATTAGGCTGGACATTAACTTTTAAATATATAGCTTTTAGGAACGTTTTTCCTGGAGATATTAGATGTTTTGCACATTTTAGTTGTATCAACAGTTGATCTTGTTCTGCTGGACCCACTATCACTGGACAGAGTGTTGAGGAGAATCAGCTGTCTCTACCTGAAACTTCAGATTAGCATTTTACACAACTACTTGGTCTAGCTGGTGTCTTGAAGTTCTTTCTATTCTTTTATGCCCAGTAGTTGCGCGGTCCTATTTTTTATTGGACTTTCACTCACCTACTACTTTGTTGGATCACAGAAAGGTGTGTATACACCTATGTCACACGGGTGCGGATGCGATACGGGTGCGGATACGGCAATTTTCAAAATTTTCAGATACGCGGACACGGCTACATTAAACATTAAATTAATAGTTCACTCTTACAATCTTGTGAGAAAATGTGTTTTATCACAAAAATACTGAATATTTGAAATGATTGTTCATGGAAATAACTGGATGCATCATAAAAATTTGATAAAATGAAAAAAAATGAAAAAAAAACATTAAATTTTTAATTTTTAATGTTTGCCGTGTCCTAGCCGAGTCGCCGTGTCGGCGAGTCGACACGGGTGTGCGGCCTCTTTAGGCGAGTCTGTGTGACATAGGTATACACGAAGTTCTCTAGACCAAAGGCTTAATATGGTTGTGAGTACTTGTTATCATATAACGATGTGAATTATTTCTGCAACATGTGACCAATTCTAAGTTTTGGATGTGAAATGCAGTGGCTGGAAACTCTGTAGGTATAGAAATCCATGCAGTTTTTGTTTCCAAGGCGTCCGGTGAAGAACTGAAGAAGTATGCTGGTGTGATTGACATGAACTTGTGGATAGTTCCAACATTTGAAAATTCAGCATGGTCCATCATGGCAATCTCTTTCATATGTCTACTTGCAATATCAGCAGTGCTTGCAATGTGTTTCTTTGTGCAAAGGCATCGGATAAGAAGACAGCATCCTCAGTTCCCTCATGTTCGTGAGTTCCACGGAATGAGCAGTCACCTGGTGAAAGCAATGCCGAGCATCATATTTACTTCAATAACTGAAGATGGCTGTACATCATGCACATGTGCTATTTGCCTTGAGGACTACGTTCCTGGGGAAAAACTAAGAGTACTACCTTGTCGTCACAGTATGTTCTGCTTTCTGCATTTCTTTTCCGCATAGATAATTACTACATCTGTATAGTTATTAATTTCTTGGAATATTGTCTGCTCTAGAAAAACTCCTTTTTTTGCTGATGTCTTGAATTGATTCTGATTTGCTTGTTTGTGATTTTTGGCACTTTACAGAGTTTCATGCAGTATGCGTGGATTCATGGCTTACAATCTGGAGGACTTTCTGCCCTGTCTGCAAGCATGATGCAAGAACAAATATGAGCAGTCCTCCGGCTTCGGAGTGCACACCGTTGCTTTCACCACCAGTATCTGTTTCAGCATCCCCTTCTTCCTCTGCTGTATTATCATCTTCCCATTCGTTGGCAGCATCACCTGCCATACGAATAGCTCAGTCTTCATATCATTCTCCATCTTCCTCTGCTGTATTATCATCTTCCCATTCGCATCTAGCAGCATCACCTGCTATACGAATAGCTCAAGCTTCATATCATTCTCCTGTCTGTTCTTGGAGTCAATCTCTTGCGACTACTCCCACCATTCAACGTACATTTAGGTATTACAGTAACTCTCCAGCTATGACCAGCCACTTAAGTTCCACAGATCTGCAAACAGTAGCATTTCAAAGATCCCGTGCTTCTCCTCTACGTTCACCTCATTCTTTAGGTCTGCCTTATTTGTTTTCCTCTGCTGGTTCAACCCATGGTTCTCAAGTTCATGGTTCCTCTTATCTTCCTTGCTCCCACAATGCATCTCCATACCATCTTGCATCTCCACTCTATGTGGGGTCTTCAAGTAGGCATCCGTGTCTATTGCATCATAGTGAATCAACTACAAGCTTCTCTCCTCTTTCTTCTGCTCACTCTCTTCCTGGTTGTTGATTGACCACTCAATCTCCGTGAAAAAGGCTTGAAAGATATAAAGTTTAATATTTTCGAAGTGTCTTGTGGTTCTCTTGTCCAGTGATCGTGAATGAGAGGATGCGGTTAGTGTCAGAGACTGCTTCAGAGGTGGAACGGTATGGCCAGTGTATGATATATTTCCTTGATTCTTGTTGTTGGCCCAGTTGGAATGGAGATAGCAAAAAGAGTGTAAAATACACATCCGAACATGTAGATGCAAGTGCGAGCACACACACACACACACACAAAAAAAACAAAAATCTATTCTAACTACGTTTGCATCGCAAGGCTCGACAGGATCTGCGAAGAAAGTGCGGTGACATCTGTGGTTTCAACAGTTCAAAGGCACGTCATATTTTCGAAACCTTTCAAGCGTAAATATAAATTTTATTATGGTTAATGGCGAAAGTGCTGCGGATATTTTTCACATTGTGTTTAAATCAAAACTTGAGTGTTTTCACCGCATCATATTTAAAGCAAAACCTAATGAAGCGATTCATCCTAGAACATTTTGGTGCCAGTCCACACCTGCCGCCTGCTCACATGTTATATTTTCGAAAATTTTCAAGCGTAAATATAAATTTTATTATGGTTAATGGTAAAAGTGCTGTGGAAATTTTTACGTTGTATTTTAATCAAAACTTAAACATGGGTGTTTTCACCACATCAAATTTAAAGTGAAACCTAATGAAGCAATTCATCTTATAATATTTTGATGGCAGCCCATACCTGCCTCCTGCTCACATGTTATGTTTCCGAAAACTTTCAAGCGTAAATATAATTTTATTACGGTTAATAGCGAAAGTACTGCGGAGATTTTTCACATTGTGTTTAAATCGAAACTTGAGTGCTTTCATCACATCATATTTAAACAAAACCTAATGAAGCAATTCATCTTATAATATTTTGATGGCAACCCGCACCTGCCTCCTGCTGCCACTGCGATTCTCAACAACAAAAGGATAACACACCTAAAAAGTTATGTCAATCCCTCTCGTTTCCCACAACTTATTTCTTTTTCCTTAGAAGTAGAGCCAATTTGTTGCGTTTGTGGGTAATAATGATTTAAATATCAGAGCCTTTCAAGGTAAATCCGAACAAGAGATGAACATACAGATGCCGGCAACCCTTCTGTTGGATGGGTGGGGTAGTCCGAGGCCTTGTATTTACATGCGTATTTCTGTTTCATGCCATCTTTTCCTTAAAGCCCGAGTGATGCATGCTCTCCTGCCGACTAAAGAGGGATGTCTTGAGGAAAGGAAGAATGTCTTGTAGTTCTATGTGGAGGGGCAGCCAGCGGTAGGAACTAATTGATTCAAGCTGCAAAATCTGATCATTGGCTGCATGGTTAAAAATAAAGTGTTGAAGTATGTCAATTGTAGGTCCAATCATCAACCCATTCGGATATGATTGAGGATATATCTGAAAAAGTGGATATGATTAAAGGGATATCTGAATTGAATCCGTTGACATTCATAATCCTCGCCCAATCAAAGGATGAAACGTTAATAATAGTCTCCTCAAAACTACAGCTCTTTATTGTTGGTGGTCTCTTGTGTTTCTTTGTTGTTTAATGCTGCAGTATGTTGGGATTATTCTGAGTGGTTGGAAATCATCCGCCGTTTCCCTTGAGGCCTTGTACTCTTTTGTCTTTAGTGGATTAATCTCCATGCTTGTGGTTTAGAACATACTCATACCAAAAGAGTAGTCATAAACCCTTATTTGTAAATTATTCTATTCGGAAGTTAGACATGTTTATTCCTACTTTTCTTATTACAATTTCCATCCACCTAGATAAAGAGTTGGGCACAAGTAATAAGAGGTCGAGTTATCCTTAATGGGGTTGGCACATCGGTTAAGGTAAGGCCAATAGGCAGCTGGTTCTTGTTTCGAATTTTTGTAGCATCAACACTTTGTGCTACAAAAGGAAGGCTACCAACATGCAAGTTGACGCATGCCAAGGGAAGATGAGAATCTGCCTAAAGCTCTCCTTCCTTGCCAGTGAAGAAATGAATTTGTCTATGTGAACATCTATATATTTTCTAATTTCTTTGTAGCATAAAACTGGAGCGGAGGTAGGTGTGAGTTATGTATGGACAGTTTCCCACACAGAACCACAAAAAATACTTATTTTTATACTGACACCTTAGCCAGTTCTTCTTACTTACATATTGTTGGCCCTTAAAAGTTTAATTACTAGTGCCTCTTGGCTAAGAATTTCTGTCTCCACCCCTTGCCTAAAAGTGACTAAAGACATTTTGCCCATAACTGACTCAGAGATACAGCTTCACCACGTCTGGGTCTCTTGAGTTTGATTAAGAGCACAAGAGGAAGACAAATTGCCCGAGATGAAGGAAAATATTAAATATTTGAAAATTTCCTTACATTTATGAAATCAGATGGCATTGTTGAGCAGACCGACCCTCGAATCAAACACATTTTTCCAACGGAGGGTACCTGACTATCCGAATCCAGACGGAAATCTAATGCCCGACAAAAATGCTTCATGCAGAAGCAGTTTTCTTTTGTTGGAATATGACAACAAAGATGGGAACAGTTGCCCCAATGGTGAAACAAGTCCAGACACCGAGTGTCATCTTCAGCTTCTGGTGCTTCATCCTGTCTAGGTTGTACATGTGCTTCGCGTGCATATAGAATGGTTCTGAATCATGGCCCTGCCCGCCTTCCATTCTCTTAACACTCGTCGAGTGCAATGCCTTGGACACTGGAAGACAAAAACTCTCCATGACTACAGCTTTTATAAAACAATTCAATAGTGTAGAAATCAGAGACAATTAAAACGTGGATACAAAGAGAACAGGATTCAGAAAGCACACATGGACAGTTAAGTTTATTGTCAAACAAGTCAAATTAGCAGCTATGATAGATACCTGACTACATCACATGCACATAACATTCTTCAACAATATCCAAGAAAGAATAGCCTTGAATATAAGCGACGTAACGAAATGATTCTCGCAGTGTGAGCATAGAAATGAAGCTAAAACCACCAGAAAGGGCTCGAAGAGGAGGAATTCAGTTCTTTGTTATATCCATGTCATATGGTATACAAAGAACATTTGTTGCATAAGAGTTGTTCGAGGTCGAACCATGCGAAGCATTGGTCCAGTTCTAACCATTTATATATAACTTTGAGATAAAATCACAAGGAGCTCGCTAAAAGTAAATTCTTGGAAATTCCTAGTAGTCTTCCGACCGACAACTTCATATTGAGACAGATCATTTTATGGCAGCAAACACCTATATTTCTAATTTCAAATTGGTGGTATTGAAAATGTGTGCTCAGTCTGCCTCAACATCTAAAGATCTATCATGGGAACTGGGTATCGAAGGCACAAAATTTCCTTGGTACTACATGCAATGTCTTCACTGGAGATGGTACCCCATCGAGCTATGCTCAAATTGTTATTGAAGTGCCATGAAGTTCCCAGCCTCACAATGTGGTTCTTGTGATTATAGGAAACGAATTTGATTCAAAGGTTGTTTACGAGAACATCATGTTCTTTCGTTCAGTATGTATGTAGATCAGCGTGCCATTAAGTCAAAGATGGTTTCATCAGAACCAATGAAGAAGAATCGTCTAACTCCACTGTTGGCCTTCTCCCTTCATTCACACGCTCGACCTCAATGGAGGTGTGCTATTGATGCACACACCAAGATGCACACACCAAGAGGGAAGTAACCCTCCGGCAGAGAGAGAGAAAGGGAACAAGGACGGCAGAGAGAGAGAGAGAGAGGCGTTTGGGGCAGCGTGAGAGAGTAAAGGACGGCAGAAGAGAGAGAGGGGAAAAGAGAGTGCGAGAGAGGATGAGGGAAAAAAGAGAAAGGGGAGTTAACGGGTGGAGAGCAAAAAACTTTCTTCTCAACTTCTCAACTTTTTTCAACTTACACGAAATGGAAAGCAATATTTAAAGAAGAAAAAAAACTGGAAAACTTGATGCTTAAGTTTAGCGCCTCGGGAATCGTGCTCTCTCACGATCTCCTCCACCTAGCGTTTTTTCCTCCATTTCTTTTCTAACTCCCCACCATTTGGAAACCGCTCGCCACTCCCTCAAGTCTCGCATCTTCCTCCACTACTTGGGAACCGCACACACGACTTGGAAACCGCTCCCTCAAGTCTCGCAACTTCCCCACGAGCTTCCCACGAGCTCCTCCACTTCAGGAGTTAGAGCAACATTCTCCCCCCTAATCCTGATGTGGCCCGAGATCTCGAACACCCAACAAGTGTCACATTATTGCCAACTTTGCCGCTGACAATGCCTAGTCATAATATCCGCTCGTTGTTCATCTGTGCGTACAAAATCCACAATAATATGTCCTCTTTCGACACATTCTCGTATGAAATGGAACTTTGTGTCAATGTGTTTGCTGGGTCCATGAAAAACTGGGTTTTTCATCAATGCGATTGCAGACTTGTTGTCCACATACAACTTCACCACTTGCGGCTCTCTCTCAATCAGTTCGGCCAACAGTCCTCTAAGCCAAAGTGCTTGACATGCTGCCGCAGTTGCTGCCATGAATTCAGCCTCGCACGAAGACAGAGCAACAGTCTTCTGCTTTTCCGAGTTCCATGAGACTAGACTTTCATTTACATAGAATGTCAAGCCTCCAGTGCTTTTCTGGTCATCGACGTCACCTGCCAAGTCACTATCCGTGAACCCGACGATCACCTCTTCTCTTGTTCCTCTGGTGTATACAAGACCAAAATTGATTGTGCCTTTTAAATAACGCAAAATATGCTTCATTGCTTTGTGGTGCATCACTGTCGGTTTCTCCATGAATCTGCCAGCTACACCGACAACATACGAAAGATCTGGTCTTGTGTGGAGAAGATACCTCAGACATCCGATGACTCGTCGATACTCAGTTGCATCCACCGGTTGTCCTTCGGGATCCTTGTTCGACTGTGACCTTGGTTCCGTAGGGATTTTAGTAAGATTGCAATCAAACATGCCAAATTGAATTAGTACCTTTTTGGTATAGGCTGCTTGTTTGATCCAGATACCGTCTTCACCTTGTGCCACCTCAATCCCAAGGTAATAGGTGAGCAGGCCGAGGTCGCTCATCTCGAACTCAGCCATCATCTGCTGCTTGAATGCTGCGATTTCCTCTGAATTCTCCCCTGTTACAATTAGATCATCAACATAAACTCCGATGATGATGCCGGCACGATCTTTTCCCCTCGTATACATGGCTTGTTCCAATGCGCACTTTGAGAACCCAAGGTGCTTCAGGCTTCGATCCAGCCGTGTGTTCCAAGCACGAGGTGCTTGTCGGAGACCATACAATGCTTTGCTTAGTTTGAACACCATATGCTCCTTGTTCTTCACTATGAAGCCCTCTGGTTGGGCTACATAGACCTCCTCCTCAAGTTCGCCATTGAGGAATGCTGATTTGACGTCGAGATGATGGACTTGCCACCCACGGCTGGCTGCGATGGCAAGGATGACTCGTACGGTGTCGAGCCTGGCGACTGGCGCAAACACCTCCTCAAAGTCGATCCCTTACCGCTGGACATAGCCCTTCGCGACTAATCTAGCCTTGTGCTTGATCACCTCTCCGTCTGCGTTTTTCTTCAATTTGAACACCCATTTGAGTCCGATTGCTTTGGTTCCGACGGGTAGGGTTGTCAACGTCCAAGTCGAGTTTTTTTCAATGGACTCAATCTCTTTGGCCATCGCTTCCAACCATGCCGGTTGGCCGATTGCCTCTTGGTAGCATGACGGCTCCTCTGTTGCCGCGAGCATGGCCTCTTCTTCGACGTCTTCACCATCAAGCTCGACACGCCGAGCGTCTCGTATGATGTCATCGATATGTCTATATCGAACGGGTCCATCATTGCTGTCCTCCATCTCTGAAGCCGCAACAGTTTCCAATCTCCGAGCCGGCGTTGCTTTGCCATCCATCGGTGTCAATGAAGGAGCTGATTCGCCTAGCTCCATGGACACCACCCTTCCTGCTTGTCCGCCTGTAATTGAGTTGCCCACTGCTGACTCAGTATTAGACTCCTCTTCAACAGTGAAATTTGACGATTCACTGCCTCCTGCATCCATGTTCCAATTCCACTTTAATTTTTCTTCAAATCTAACATCACGACTTACATGGATTCTCTCGCGTCGTGGATCGAATAGTCGGTGTGCCTTGTAGCCATCCTCGACGCCGAGATACACCATTGGTTGGCTGCGATCATCAAGCTTCTTGAGGTGTGGCGTTGTCACCAGGGCATGAGCCGTGCAACCGAACAATCGAAGATGTGCAAGATCTGGCTTCCTACCACTCTAAGCTTCATACGGTGTGCTTCGCCCATGGCCTTCGTAGGCAAGCGGTTCAGCAGGTAGACTGCATGTCGTACCGCCTCCCCCCAAAATCTTCCCGGCATGCTCATGCTCTTGAGGAGAGATCTTGCCATCGCCATCACCGTCCTGTTCCTCCTCTCCACCACACCATTTTGCTGTGGTGAGTATGGCGCAGTGAGGTGTCGCGCAATGCCCGCTTGTTCACACACATTGGCGAACTCAAGAGAGAGAAACTCGCCTCCACGATCGGTCTGGAGCGTCTTGACGCGATGCCCGCACGCGGTCTCGGCGAGCGCCTTGATCTTCATAAACGCCGAGCATGCCTGGTCTTTTGTTCTGATCACACACAACCACATCCAACGAGTGAAGTCATCAACGAGTAGTAAAAAATACCTATTACCAGCAGGGGTGGGTGGCGTGATCGGGCCGCAAAGATCAGCGTGCAAGAGTTCGAGTGACTCCTTCGCTCGATAGTTGGTTGCTGACGGGAACGGCTGTCTCGTCTGCTTCGCCACCAAACACTCCCGACATAGCTGAGCGGGATAGGTAATTGGTGGTATCCCAGTTGCCATTTTCTTGTTTACAAGCAACTTCATTGCTTGAAAGTTGACATGGCCGAGTCTAGCATGCCACAGCCAAGCTGGATCCTCGAGGTTTGCCAAGAGACATATTGGCCTAGCAACCTGTAGCTCGATGCGATAGAGACGATTTGGCGTGCGTCTCACTTTCATGATCAACTGCCATGGATTTTTGATAAACACCTTCAGTTTGTCTTCATCCATAACCACTTTGTGGCCCCGCCTCAGTGAGTTGTCCGAGACTCACGATGTTGCTGCGAAGCCTTGGAATATAGTATACTTCCTGGAGCAACCATTGATCATCATTTTTGCATTTAAAAAGAATTGAACCCTTACCCATGATCTGCACCGATGAACCATCGCCGAACTTCACCTTGCCGGTGATTGCCTCGTCCAACTCCCGAAACTTGACCTTGTCTCCGGTCATGTGGTTGCAGGCACCGTTATCCAGGTACCAGATGTCGGTAGTTTCCTTACCGTGCTCGGTCCCGTGCAGTTTGGGCCATACTTGCTCTTCATTTAGCAGGACGGCTTCCTGTCGTTCCTGCCATTCTTGTCTCTCAAGTGCAACAGACACCACTTCTTCCAACTCTGCAAGCAACAGAGATGGTTCAGTGTCATCAGTTTGTGTGAGGTGCGCCTCTTCCTTCCTTTTGAGAGTCTTGCAGCGGTTTGCATAATGTCCCAATTCGTTGCAATTGAAGCAACGAATGTGACTCTTATCACGACCATCGCTTCTAGAGCCACCTGCTCTGTCCTTTGGGAAGTCACATTGTCCACCTCTACTGCGTCCTCTACCGCGCCCGCGACCACCCCGGTTGCGAGTGCCTCCTTCCCCGTGACCCTTCTCCCTTCGGGTCGACGACGGGTTGCTGCCGCCTTTCTTCTGCCGTGCCTCCCACTCAGCCTGAGTGAGAAGCAGTTGCGCATCACCGTTGCCATCGGTACCGAACGCTCGGGGACGTGAGCATTCTTCGTAGGTCTTGAGTCGTCCCACGGCCTCTTCAAACAACATAGTGTCAAGGTCGCAAAACTGCTCTATGCCTGCGATTACGCTAAGAAATCGATTTGAAATGATATCAAACAACTTCTTCCCAGGGCGGCATCGCTCAGGGTTCCCCCCAAGTTGGCATACTTGACAGACATTCCGGTGAGCCTGCCCGCATATTGATCCAACGACTCTCCTTCCTGCATCCTCATGGCGTCAAAGTCACTCTTCAACGTCTGCAGGCGCGCATTCCTCACGCGATCTGCCCCGACGAATCTCGTCTTGAGGCAATCCCAAACCTCCTTCGTCGTCGCCTTCTTCGCCACTTGCATTAGGAGATCCTCCGGGAGGGCTTGGAGAAGATGCGACCTCGCCTTCTTGTCATTCCTCGTGTCGACAGCCACACCGGCCGCCGGCTCGACTGCCTCCCAGACGCCTTGATCTTCCATCATGGCCTGGACCCTAATCACCCAGCTGGTATAGTTGGTTGCCGTGAGTTGGGGGTATAGGAACGTACCACTAGAGATCTCCCGCGCTGCCTCGGTTGTGATAATCGACATTGGCTTGAATCGAGGGAGCTTTGGCATACAACCTGCGCTCTGATACCAAGTGTTGGCCCTCTCCCTTGATTCACACGCTCGACCTCAATGGAGGTGTGCTATTGATGCACACACCAAGATGCACACACCAAGAGGGAAGTAACCCTCCGGCAGAGAGAGAGAAAGGGAGCAAGGACGGCAGAGAGAGAGAGAGAGAGAGAGAGGCGTTTGGGGCAGCGTGAGAGAGTAAAGGACGGCAGAAGAGAGAGAGGGGAAAAGAGAGTGCGAGAGAGGATGAGGGAAAAAAGAGAAAGGGGAGTTCACGGGTGGAGAGCAAAAAACTTTCTTCTCAACTTCTCAACTTTTTCAACTTACACTAAAATGGAAAGCAATATTTAAAGAAGAAAAAAAACTGAAAAACTTAATGCTTAAGTTTAGCGCCTCGGGAATCGTGCTCTCTCACGATCTCCTCCACCTAGTGTTTTTTCTTCCACTTCTTTTCTAACTCCCCACCATTTGAAAACCGCTCGCCACTCCCTCAAGTCTCGCATCTTCATCCACTACTTGGGAACCGCACACACGACTTGGAAACCGCTCCCTCAAGTCTCGCAACTTTCCCACGAGCTCCTCCACTTCAGGAGTTAGAGCAACATCCACCAGATTCTCTATGCTGATGGAGGACTCTTGAGTTGACAGAGTGGATAAAGGGAAAAGCTATTATGGAGCAGGAACATAGCATCCTGGAGAATTCTTATTGGCTGGACATGGATATGGCTGTTTTCGACCATCAAAAATTGGTGCATGAGAGGCTCTATAGCACTAGCAGTTTGTATACTGGCAAGGATGGAAGGAGGCAATGCAGTTACAAAGTGGAGTTCAGAAGCAATCTCTTTCAGCGGCAAGGAGGAAAGGAGATCCAATTATGCTGACGATAGGATTTGAAAGGAGTACAAAAGTGAACCAAATAGAGCAGATCCATAAGAGGATAGAATCAGGTCCACATAGAAAAGGTGACAGTGCATGGACTATGAAGATAAGGAGATCACTTTTAATAATGCCTTCCTGGATTTGCATAGGTCAAGTGAACCGTTTATGGAGGTGTACAAAGATTTGGTTAGTATTCCAGGCCGATGGGAGTCCAAATGCAAGGACAATTGGTAGATAAGGGCAAAGCAAGAGTTGAGAAGGAGCAATTATTATGGAAATGGATCTACAATGCTAAGGATGGTATTAGGAAAGATTGTGGTCAAGCATAGAAGGAGAAAGTTAAAACCAACTACCAGAGCAGGACGATTTCAGATATTGCACTCTAAAAAGAAGAAATACAGATCGGATTAATCAAATGCCAGAAACGAAATTCTATGTCTATCAAAAGCATAAATTGACTTCAAAAAGGAAAAAGAATAACGTATAAAGTTTTCCTTTGCTGCCGTTGCGTTAAGGTTCACAAAATAAGAAATGAGACGTCAGAAAGAGAGAGATACCTGTCCTGGGGAGGTTGCCATTAGAACCGGTTAAGAGCTTCAAGCCACACCTGCTCAACCCGTTCAGAGCCATTTGCTTCGCACTTCGCAGGACCAATCTCTCTTTATCTCTCCTCTCTTCATGGAAGCCTCCAGTAAACTGAGTAGGCTCGCTTTCTAGAAGACACGATGCTCAAGTCAAATCACGCTTTCTCTTGAAATAGACTGACACGGGGACAGCTCTTGAAATAGACTGACACGGGGACAGAGAGAAGAAAGAGAATCTCAAGCGCCTAGGGGCATTCACTCTACCCACGGCCACCTCATGAAAATTCGTTGGTGGTTTCAACTCGCACAAAAAATCCAACGCATTCTATTGACTTGGGTGAGTAAGGATCGTGGGATTTCTGTTCCAATGCATGCATTCTGATGGTTTTTCTTATAGTATAATACTAAAAATTGTTGTAAATGGTGCACTAAGTGACAACATTTGATTAGTGACAATTCTTTACCTCAAAATACACAATTTGCAACGGTTTTTTGCTTCGCAAAATAAAGAAAAGCGATCTAGCAATGGATATATATATATATATATATATATATATATATCATTTTCTATGGTATTCCTTTTTTATATTTTATGATACTGAAAACTGTTGCAAATTGTACATTATATGATTATATGACACCATTGGATTGGTCACATTTTTTTGCTATAAAATACGCTGTGATGGTCGTTAACTTCACAAAATATCAAAAAAGCCATCTAGCATGGACAGGACATTGGGTGCCCAATATATATATATATATATATATATATATATATATATATATATATATATATATATATATATATATATATATATATATATATATATATATATATATATATATATAGCTTACCTATGCTAGTCTTTATGCTAGTTGTTTATGGTAAGGGGAGTAAGTAAGCTTTGGCATGAGGTCCGCTTAATAACGATTTGGGCTCGGGCCAGCTTGACATTCAAAAACCAGGTTCGAACTCTGGTCGACTTGGAAACCCGTGTTCGGGACCGGCTTGATTAAATTTAAAAATATATATTTAATATAAAATAATATATATATATATATTATTAATTATAATAATATATTATACATATATACATATATATATATATATGTATATATATTGTTAAAAAAATAAATTATCGAATCTGAATCGGGCTCATCGGGCCCACCTGGGCGAACTCGATTACGAGTTGAGCCGACCCGGGTCACTTTTTCTCGGGCCCGAGTCGACCGAGTACTGGCCCGGCAGCGTGTTGTAATATCTTTTTGGGCAGGGAGGTTGTGGCCACTGGCCTCCTCTCCATGGTGCTGGTGATGCCCCTGCTTGGCAGGCATCGCCGGCACCATGGAGGACCGCTCCCGGGATTGGGGAGCCTCCTCGATGCGCGATTGTTATTTATTTATTTTTTAAAATAACATAGGGCATCCCATCAAAAAGGTCGGAAGCTCCAAGGGTGTCATACCCCTTATGCTAAATGGATGACCTAAAAATATAGTTTTTGTAAGAAGAAAGTTTTCATAAGGTATGGAGTCTACAAAATTTCTACCAAGTCTGGCATATATATATATATATATATATATATATATATATATATATATATATATATATATATATAGGGAGAGAGAGAAAGAGTTCCAGCCTTGTCACACAAGGTAGGGGACATCACTTGTATAGTGCAGGGTGAATAATTCTGAACGCAACCATGATGGAGGATAGGCCTCTCTCCTTTTATTAAATAAGAACAATGACAAAAATTGTTATACAAAAGGAAACAAAAGAAATGAAGTTCTTTATGCCACTCACGTGCACATAACTAGCATAGGGTGAAACTCACTACCTATGTCACAGCGGTATGCCAGAATGGGTGCGTACCCATACTGGTATGCCGGTACGGTGGTATGTTGGATCTGGATCCAGTCGGAACCAGATCCAAACCACAAAAAAAATCTAAAAAACCTTTGACGCCCGACGCTCTGTCTCCTCCGTCCCTCTCGACTTTCGACAGCAAGTCTTCCAGGGTAGATTATCAACTTAAGCAAAATATAGAACATAACACTACTCTACTCATGCATAAAAATCCGTGTAATATCTATTATGATATCCTCTAGGTACAACTTTTATTAGTATATATATAAACACCGCACATCAAGATCTGAGCGAGTGGAATATCAGCCGAAGATCTCCGCCTCCGAATGCAAATAAAAGCAACTGAAGAAGGGTGTTTGGGCAGCTGGAGACGGACGGCGACCAGCGACGAACGACTGACGGCGAGTGGGCGACGCCGACGATAGGTTTTTCATTTGTTAGTTGTTTGTTTCATTTTGATTTTTAGGGTTCTCAAATTCCTATCTGCTTCAATGTTGCGGGATTTCGGCGGAATTTCGGTGCTCCTATTTATCTGTTTTGAATGTTGTCATTTTTTCAAGAACAGCTCCCTGTTCGACTGTTCCTATGGCCTCTATTTTCAGCCGCTTTATTTTCAGTATTTTATAGTATGTGGTTGTAGCTGGTTTGATTTTGTATGTGCTTTGTAAAATGTATTTGTGTAGAAGCAGTCCGTACTCTTTATTACCTTTTGCCGAGTAGCTATTATTAGAAAACGTAGAAGTTACGGTCAAAGGGACTCGATAAGTTGATATATGTTCGTATCTAAACTTGTCATTAGTTGGACTGATGCAGCTCAGACTAACCATGTTTTTTGTTGACTTGTTATATCAATGTTGTTTTATGTTTTTCAAGTATATTTAAGTTACTTGCTTATTTTTTCAAAATTTTTAATTAAAAATATATAATTATCAATAATTATCACTGTACCAAGACTTGCAAACATGTCGTATCCGTACTCGTTTTTCTGTACCCTATACCTGTACCCGTACCTGTACCTATGTAACATAGCTTACTACCATTTACTTCAATGTCATAACATTGCACGTGCACAACAAACATTCTTTAACACTATCGTTATCTCTTACCTATGTCATATCTGATACCCCTGCCATCTTCTCAAACTGATTAACTTATAACCCTATCGTTATCCCATGTCATTGTTGTTATCTGGTACCAATTATCTCATACATCTGTCATTATTTCATACCATGTCATTATCTCATACCCATAGTATTTAAGATAATGATAGAAGGTGGTATGAGATAACGACGAGCAGTATGAGATAATGACATGGTGTGAGATAATGATAGATGCATAAGGTAATGACTATGAGACAATAGCATGGGTATGAGATACCAATAGAAGTATGAGAAACAACGTGAGAATGACAAAAAAAAATGAAGATGCTTCTCTGTTTTTTTGTGCCACATATACAATCATTCAATTTAAGCTTTTTTTTTTGTCCCTACAAAAATTCTCCTTTTCTATTAACCAAGAAAGTTTTCATCATGACCATATTGACGCATGGAAATTTTGTGCACGTAAGTGGCGTATATAACCCGCTTCGAACAAAAAACCAGTAACCTAATTGGTATGCACAATATTGAACAACATAGCAAAGGTTTCTATGGAGGGGTTGATTTGGAGCACAACAAGCCTGCTAGAGACATCTTTATGACGGTTAGTCCTGCTTTCAAGAAAACGAACCAGTCGACTTAGCTAAGTCAGATACAAGAAAGAAGTTCATACCAGCTGTATTCATGAATGGTTGCAACACATGATTTATAGTGAAAAATTCAGCATTAACTTGAGGACCTAGAAAAAACCTACTATCAAAACAAATGCTGCCACAGTTGCCGACCTTCCATGTTGAATACAAAGATCCCTCGCTTGCACTCTAGGGTGTACATCCACAAAACATCTTGTGCCAATCCACCAAAAAAGCTTCTTATGCTCCTTCAGTTCTTTGACACTAGAAAATAAACAATTTACACAACTTCACCCACACCTTATCTGCCAAATCATCTAGACAAACAGGGCCACCTTCATGAAGTCTCATATTCCTCGTGAACCAAAGTTTCCAAATCACTATATGAAAGCACATTTGTGAACAATGCATAATCTAACCCTGCTTAAAGATAGTTGAAAACCACCATTGTAGCTTAGTGATAAAATTTTAATGAGCGACCCTCTTCTTGCTGAGTTTGTTGGAAATGAATTTTCAAACCTTTGAAGCAATATGGCAAGTAAAAAGAATGATCTTCTTCATGTTTATAGCAAAGGTAACACCTGTTTGCTACATGGGAGCTGGTCCTTTTTCCTGCTAGGAGGAGAGAGAACAACTTGGATTCCTGTGGATCATGCCCTTACTTCTTCCTTCCAAGGTTGCCATCCTTTGGACTGAAAGGTTGAATAGGTGACTAAATGTGCAAAACTCCTCCGCATGAGAAGGTTATGAAGGCAGTAGTTAGTCCACCTTGTTGTCCAGAACTCGACAAGGCCTTCTCCCCTATTCCATCCTACATCTTTATGAATGCCATCCCAACCAGATCTTTTACAAAAATGGAGTGCATAGAGTGCTGCGAGGCAAGTGGCAACGTTCACAGCATGAGGGCACATGATGCCCAAACCTCCCTCATCAAGGGGTCGACCTATTGTCTTCCAAGAAATGAGGTGCCTTTCTTTTAGGGCTGTTCATGAGCAATTTGGAGCTGAGTTGAGCCAGCTCGAACTTGGTTTGCGTGTCTTGAAAGAAACTCGAACTCAGACACACATCTTGCGGCATTCAAGCAATAGCTCCTCATTGTTCCCAAGAAAGCTTGTAGCTCTGCGCTGTTACCATCCAGCCATTAGCAGCTCTTTGTTCTTACAGTTCAGACAGCCGATCAACAATTCCCTTGTCGGTTCAGATAAACTCTCTACTGCTCTGATTCGTAAACCTGTTCCCATAAGCTGCAGTAGTCTGGCCGTTCTCAAACCTAGGCTCCCTCCAAAACCGCAGCTCTGTTGTTTGGAATGTGCAATGAGTCGAGCCAGACTCAACTCGCTCAATAATACTCAACTCTAACTCGGCTCCTCTAGCAAAGGAGCAGTGTTTGGCAATAATACTCAACTCAAACTCGGCTGGTTTAGTAAACAAGCTGTGTTCGAGCTTGCGTTAAAACTCGAGTTTATAAATGAGTCGAGTTTGAATCGATTGAACTCGACTCTTTTAAACCGACTCGGTACCCTCTTTTGTATTTTACAAAAATTATAGCCGCGCGCTTTGGAAAACCATAAATTTTGGTTTTGAAACTTCGAGCCGGCTACCATTTGCTTATCTCTGTGTCTCCGTCTCCCCCCACCTGTCTGTTTCTTGGGGTCATGTCTGGAAGCCGTGGCTCATTTCAGTTTGGTGACACATTTGGGAGAAGCGCAACAACAGGGTCTTTAGGGGCACATTCTCTTCGCCAGATTCTGTAGCTCGTCTTGTGCAAATGGATGTCCAGTTTGCCATTCGATTGAAATGCCGCTGCCCGTCTGTGGTTGGGTGACTGTACCGTTCCGTCTTTCCTCTCTCACTCTGCCTCTCTTAATTTTCTGTCTTCTTCGTGGTTCTATTTTTAAGGTTTGTTTTGTGAGAATTGTTTTTTACTAGGAACATTGTCCCCAAATTTTATTATATATTCCATCATTGACTCTCTGTGTCTCCGTCTCTCATGCTCGCCGTGACTCCGTCTCTCCTCTGTCCTTGTCTCTCTCTCGGTCCACGTGCCGACAGCCAGTCATCGGCCCACTGGTTGTGCAAGCTAGCGAAGTAAAGGCTAAGGAGGGGGGAGGTGACCGGTAGCGACATAACATCCAACTCTAGGGATGGAAGTGTTAACAGAAACACCAAGAAGGCTCTCAATGTGAATTACTTGGGGGATGAAAAGTCATATCTCTTGAGAGATGAAAAGTCATGTCTGTTGGAGGATGAAAAGTCTGTCTCTTAGGAAATGAAAAGACATGTCTCTTGACAGATGAAAAGTCATGTCTTTTAAGGGATGAAAAGTCATGTCTTTTGAGGGATGAAAAGTCATGTATGTTGAAAGATGAAAAGTCATGTCTCTTGGAAATTAGAGACCCCTTATGTAACTCCTCTATATAAATGAGCATCTCCACCAAAGGAAGGCAAGCAAGAAATGATAGACTAGAGGACGTAGGCCTATTGGCTGAACCACTTTAAAAATTCATGTCTCTTTAATTATTTCTTCATTTTTTATTCTTTACATGGTATCAGAGCCACTGGTCCTTGTTAGTGTTGCTGGTAGATCCTAAGGATTACATCTTGTGTTGCCGCGTTCCATTCTCATGGCAAATCAAGAAGCATCATCAAATACGGGAGTCAACTCTGATACATGTATGAATTTTCTTGCTTCTCCTCTTCAGTACCCAAGCAATTTACAGCATTTCCTCACCATCAAGTTAAATGCTGAAAATTATCTTATTTGGGAATCTCAATTCACGTCAATTTTGATCTCATTTGATCTTATGAGATATATTGATGGAAGCAAACTTGCTCTGTCAATGTTTAGAAGTGGAACAACTGAAATTAGTTCAGAATATATTGAATGGTTGAGAAAGGATCAACTACTTTTGAGTTGGATTAAGTCCTCTCTATATGAAGCAATGCATACCCAAATTATTGGTTTAAAAACCTCTCTAGAGGTTTGGAGTGATCTTAGGCAGTTATATGCCACTCAATCTAGAGCTCGAATAATACAGTTAAAATCATAGTTTTAAGATTTGAAAAAGGGGTCTAGTTTTATGGTAGTTTATATAAACAAAGCAAAAGCTATTGCTCATCAATTAGCCATTGCATCCAAACCTGTTGATGAAGATTATCTTGTTCTTCAAATTCTTAGAGGATTGCCAAGTGAATATCTTGCTTTTAAAGTCAGTATGAAAACTCGAAAGGACCCTGTCTCTTTGAATGAACTTCATGGGCTTCTTCTCATACAAGAAGCCAACTTAAAAGAAGATGATTCTCAAACTTTTGAATCTATTATGCCGGCTGCGAATATTGCCTCAAAACAAGATTACAATAAGCAAACCAACTACAGAGGTCGTGGTAGAAACAACTACCAATTTAGAGGAGGAGTCCGAAAAAGTGAGCAATACAAAAGTGATCGTCTTGTGTGCCAAATATGTGAAAAAGTTGGTCATATTGCAATGTTTTGTTGGTCATATACTAACTTGCTTAAAGAGAAAGAGACAACGCCTCCTCAAGCATATCATGCAGTTTCTTCTAGCACTCTGAATCAAGATATTGGAGATGACAATTGGTATCCTGACTCCGGTGCAACTCATCACATCACCAATGATATCAATAACTTGTCCATTCATGCCAAATACAAAGGTGGAGATGCAGTAAAAATCGGAGATGGATCGGGTTTGAGAATTTTTCATATTGGTTCTTCAAAGACATCTCAAAATTTAGTTTTAAATGATCTCCTTCATGTGCCCAAAATAACAAGAAACTTGTTATCTGTACAACGTTTTTCTAAGGATAATGGAGTCTATTTTGAGTTTCATCCTAATATGTGCTATGTTAAGCAGCAAGGAACGAGAAAAATTCTTCATCAAGGAACGTGCAGTGATGGGCTATATAAGGTAGACCTTAGTAGCAGAAATAAGGAAGCACAACTTGGAGAAAGATATAATATTGGACAGTGGCACAAAAGACTTGGTCACCCTTCATTTTCCATTGTAAAGAAGGTTTTGAACAAGTGTGATTTGTCTTATTGTGATGATTGTTTGAATTATTTGTGTGAAGCTTGTCAAAAAGCTAAGAGTCATAAACTTCCATTTAATGTTATTTCAAATAAGGTGAAACGCCCGCTTGAACTCATTTATTCTGATGTATGGGGTCCAGCCCCAGTGGGGAGTGTGAATGGTTTTAAGTACTATGTTATTTTTATTGATGCCTTCTCAAGATATACTTGGATTTATTTGATGAAAAAAAAATCAGATGTCAGTCATGTTTTCAAAGCTTTCAAGGCACTTTCTGAAAATCTCACTGGGCACAAGATAAAATATTTTCACTCAGATTGGGGAGGAGAATTTCAAGGGCTTCAATCATATCTTGTCGATAATGAGTTTGGACATAGAATATCATGTCCTCATACCCCTGAACAAAATGGAGCAGCTGAAAGGAGACATAATTGTTGAAAAAAGTTTATCTCTAATGGCAGAAGGTAATATTCCCAAGAACTTTTGGTCATATGCTTTTTGTACTGCTGTATATTTGATTAACCGAATGCCAACCAAGATTCTTGATTTTGCTTCTCCTTTGAAAAAATTGTTCAAAGAGAAACGGCTTCCTCAAAGTCTTTGGATGTGAATGCTTTCCTTGTTTAAGAGCTTATCAGAAAAATAAATTAGATTATTGTTCTGAAAGATGTGTTTTCTTGGGTTATGCTCCTCAACATAAAGGATATTATTGTTTGGGTGTACAAACCGGTAAAATCTATATTTCGAGACATGTCCAATTTAATGAGAAAAAATTTCCTTTTATTGATACTCAAGAAACTAGAACTCAAGATCTAGAAACTCAAAACCAAGCTATTATTTTAACCTCCCCTCATGAATATCAGTTCTCAAACCCTACAATACCATCATCTAGTACCTCCACAACATCAGAGGAACCCTTACTTCAGTCTGAAACAAATAGTGAATCTCAACCTGAAACTCTTGGAAATGAAGAGCCAACCCAATCCAATGAAAATGAACCAAATCAAGAACGAGTCCATCCTATGACTACTAGATCTCAAGTGGGAATCTTCAAACCTAATTCTAAATACAATGAGTTCCATACATATTTTTCTAGCAAACACTCTCTTCCAAGAGCTTTTGTCTCCACTCTTCTTGAAGACAAAAAACCCTCAAGTTTCAAGGAAGCATATGAAGATGAAAATTGGAGGAAGGCCATGCAAGAAGAATATGATGTTCTTATTCGAAACAATACTTGGAAACTTGTTCCAAAGAAAGAAGCCAAACACATTGTTGGATGTAAATGGGTGTTCAAAATCAAGCGAAAGGCAGATGGATCATTGGAAAGATACAAGGCTAGACTTGTCGCCAATGGGTATAGTCAAAAAGAAGGAATTGACTATACTGAAACCTTCAGCCCTGTTGTGAAGCCTACTACAATTCAGACAGTATTAACTATTTCTATTAGTTACAAATGGAAAATACATCAGCTGGATATTCAAAATGCATTCCTATATGGATCTATTTCAGAAGAAGTTTATATGGTTCAACCACCCGGATTTCAAAATCATTCTTTCCCAAATCATGTATGCAAGCTTGAACGTGCTTTATATGGTTTAAAACAGGCTCCTAGGGCATGGTTTGCTCGTCTTAGTCTATTCCTCCAAAATCTTGGTTTTAAAGGGGCTCAAACTGATTCATCTCTTTTTATTTTGAGAAAAAGAAAAATACTTCTATATGTTTTGGTATATGTGGATGACATGATCATAACAGGAAGCTCACCTGAATATATTCATAAAATTATTTGTCAATTCAAAAGTGAGTTTGCCATCAAAGATCTGGGTGAGCTTCATTTCTTTTTGGGCATAGAAGCAAAAAGAATTGACGATAAGCTAATATTGTCTCAAAGGAAGTACATATTCGAGCTTCTCAAAAGAACAAATATGCTTGGAGCTAAGGGAATTTCAACTCCCATGGCATGCTCCCCTACTTTATCTGCTCAAACTGGATCAAATTTTTATGATCTAACTCTTTATCGCAGCATTGTTGGCGCTCTTCAATACTCTACTATGACTCATCCAGACATCTCTTATGCTGTCAACAAGGTTTGTCAATACATGCATCATCCTACTGATGCCCATTGGGATGCCGTAAAGAGAATCCTAAGATATTTGAAACACATTATTGATTATGGCCTTGTTATTAGACCCAGTTCAGTTCTAAATATTAATGCTTACAGTGATGCAGATTGGGTAGGATGTCTTGATGATAGACGCTCTACAGGTGGATATGCAGTGTTTATTGGATCCAATCTAGTTTCATGGAGTGCTAAAAAGCAGTCAGTTGTCTCTCGTTCTAGCACTGAGGCTGAGTATCGATCTATTGCCAATACTACTGCTGAAATCATGTGGTTACAATTTTCATTAAAAGAACTTTATGTTGATCAATCACAACCTCTCATATTATGGTGCGACAACATCGGCACAGCCTATCTTGCAGCTCATCCTGTGTATCATAGTCGCAGCAAGCACATAGAGATTGACCTTCATTTTGTTCGAGAAAAATTGGCTAAAGGAGATTTGAAAATTCAGTACATCTCTTCCAAAGATCAGGTTGCTGATATATTAACTAAGCCACTTAGTAAGCAACACCATTATCAAATAATTAACAAGCTCAATCTCATTGTTGGAGCATTGAGCTTGCAGGGGATGTTAACAGAAACACCAAGAAGGCTCTCAATGTGAATTACTTGGGGGATGAAAAGTCATATCTCTTGAGAGATGAAAAGTCATGTTTGTTGGAAGATGAAAAGTCATGTCTCTTAGGAAATGAAAAGACATGTCTCTTGAGAGATGAAAAGTCATGTCTCTTGAGGGATGAAAAGTCATGTATGTTGAAAGATGAAAAGTCATGTCTCTTGGAAATTAGAAACTCCTTATGTAACTCCTCTATATAAATGAGCCTCTCCACCAAAGGAAGGCAAGCAAGAAATGATAGACTAGTGGACGTAGGCCTATTGGCTGAACCACTTTAAAAATTCATGTCCCTTTAATTATTTCTTCATTTTTTATTCTTTACAGGAAGAAGGGCGGAAAGAATACAGGTGGGTGAGAAAGAATCCTTGGGTTGCAACAGAGATCAGAAACTCGGCCCGCCAAGGCATGAGGATGTGGCTTGAGACATTCAACACATCTGAGGAGGCAGTGCTTGCCTATGACCATAAAGGATTGAACTTTGAAGGGCAACGGCTGAACCTCCCTTACAGATTGCGGTAGCCGGTAGGTAAGTCTTTCTTCCCAAATTTTCATTTTTCTGTTTTTGTAATGCCATGTTGAATAATGCTTTATTGGAGTTGGCCTGCAAATCAAATTTCTCCACCATAAGCCCTGGCGCAGAAATGGTCCCTTCTATTTCTTGATCTAGCGATTGCCATGCTCTTCTGGTGCTCCAGCTTAGGGCATTCACGGAAACGATGGATACTGTGAGAGTGGTTGTGGGGAGGGAAAGGCAAATGTTTGAGGTAGATACCTGTGTTCTAGAGCAAGATTCATTTTCGGTATTTTGTTGGCTGTAAAGAGAACAGGGAAAGGAATTGGGGGAGTAATTTTTGTTGATTGTGATTCTATATTGTTTGAGCACATGTTGTGGTTGTTGATCAATTATTTGTGGTCACCAAGACATTTCTGCCGTCCAGCAAAGTCGCCATTGAAATGAGCAAAGGTTCATCTAAAGCAGCAACTGAACAAATCTTTGATAGTAAAGAACAAAGGAGAGCAATATGACGATGAAGACGACTGTCGAGCTTAACAAGCCGGGCTCGAGCTTGGACTCGATTTTAAATCGAACCGATCTCGAGCTCAGCTCATAAAGCTCGACTCGCTCGTTTCTTGTAGTTTTCCAATTCAGAACTGCAGCAACTCAGCCACCCCTCGAGCCAGCAGCCCTACCACTCACTATCAATCCCAACAGTTTCCAATTTCCAGCAGCTCTACCGTATCAAATGGTGGCAGCCTTACTGCCTCCTTGCTCAGCCGCAGGTCTCGGCTGCTCTAACCAACAGCTCTGATGCGCCAAATCAGCAGGAGTTTTGTTGCCTCTAATTTTCGACAGGAATTCCCTCTTGTCATCAAGTTTGGACTGGCAGCTTTGCTGTCCTCTGCCGTAACTTCCACCAACCCCTCGAACTAGAACTGCAGCTTCTTGCTGCTCTACTCCAACCAGCAGCTTTGCTACTGCAAACAGTAACAACTTTGTTGTCTTCAAGCTCAATCGTAGCTCCCAGCTGCTTCAAAACAGCAGCCTTGCTGCTCCCAAATCCGGATTAAGCCCTGCTGTGCCTAAAACCAAGCACAGCAGTCCGAGCTCCGCTATTTTTTTCTCAAGCGTCAGCTCATTCCCCTTTACTCGAGTAAGGTGAGCCTTCTTTTGTTCCATTTTCTTGCATGTAATGAATGGATGATCTAGCACAGGATGGGTTTGATTTTTTTTTTTTCTGAGAGTAATGTCAGCAAGGCCGCCTCCTCAAAGAATGTACATGTTAAAGCATTTCAATGCATGCATACAAGCAGTTTTGACAAAACAGCTATTCAACATTTATTCCAAACAAACGAAATGAAGATTTACCATGAACCTACCCATGGATTCCAAACTGGATTTTGAAAGTCCTAAATCGTGAGAATCCATGGTGACAAAATCCTAAAAATAGGACGAGATATACTTGGCTCGATTATCTGAAGATTTTTCCTATTTTATGTGAATGTGAAACGTGGGAGAGGAAGATGATAGATGAATGAATGGTGCACAAGCCTAAACAATCTCCCAAATCAGTACAATGTTTTAGTCCATCAATTCCAGCCCGTGGATTGGACTAAATAAGAAGTGTAGTTCTTGATCCAAAAAAGCAAGAACGAATCTAGAAGTTGTTCAACATTTCAATTTCCCAAAAATCAGCCATACCATGTCTCTCTCCGATCAAAACTATTATACATGGACAGATGAAAGAGCGAAAAATAAATGAAGCATATAGTTTGCCTTTAAAAAACATATATTCGTCGACTACACAAACACAGAAATTATGTAATCATTAGATATAAGTGATCATTCACTTATCTCAAAGTGAAAAATCTCAATCCAATCCTAAAATGATTTCAAAAACTTGGAAGTGTTCAAATCCTGAATTTTTCAAAAGAAGATTTCATCTCAATCTCTCAAAATTTGAGTCTTCTGTAATAAAACTCCAAAATTGGCATTTTGCCTTTCAATTCTATCATTTCAAATTGCAAAAGAAGATCAAAATTCAACAACACTATCTATTTTCAAAAGAGGTTCAATCTCACAATTGGTTTATAAGCTAAACTTTCAATTAATTCCAAAATTCTTAATTTCTATTATTAAATTTCCAATTTCAAAGATCAAAATCCACTTCTCAATCAATCCAATCTCAGGATTAAATCAATAGTCCCAATTCAAATCAATTTTCAAATCTTCAAAATTGTCAAAATTCAAAAGAATTTCCAATCAAAACCAAATCTTGAAACCAATTAAAATTTTCGATTATTAGAATTGAATTCCAAATTTCCAATCAATTTCAAGTTTATCTTCAAAATCAAAATCAAATCCAATTCCTGTGGTCCTGTCCTTACTTAGCCTTTTGATAAGAAAAGGGGCAGGTCCCTCCCTTTATGCATGCACCTCCATACAAGTGCGGCGTACAACTTCTGGCCAAGACGATTGGTACCAACCCGACCTTAATTAACTAAGGCATTGAACTACTCACTTAATACTTGGCATTTGTGGGGTGGAACTAGAAATTCCATGTTCCATATACCAGGTATGTGTGACTGTTTGGTATTTTTCTTCGGCGGATTATATTTCCACGCTTTGATATATGTGGTCTTAAAATGCCATGCTTCTCTTTGACCGTGGAAAAAACAAACTTTCCATGCCTTGTGATTAACAACCGTCCACCTCAATTAAATTTATTTGAACATAAAAAATATAATTTATGATTTTTCTATGGTTGGACTTGGTTGCCGACAGCAATACAACTTAATTTTCATCTTGTAGATGCCAAGAACAAGATTTCATGGTCTCATGGTTCCACATCATTGTAGACTTGTTTTTATACCATATGACAGGAATTACTAACGTGATATAGTGGTTAATATTTACTGACACCCAACAAAATGCCAACAGAGGTTTTAGAGACGACATCTTCCCTGACACATGCTTTCACGACAGAGGTAACGTCAGCAAAACATTTACTGATGATTGGTATTTACAGGGACGATCTTGAATCGTCAATAAAAAACTAGTTTTTTGTAACAAATGTCCCAAGAGCAAGAACAACAAGCAATTACAGCGGTTGTACATTAGTGAAGCCAAAAAAATGAAGCACAATATTTGGGCATTTCTCTCGATGGGCATTCCATTTTTCCAGTGCCATCAACGAAACAACGTCTGGGCACTTCTCTACAACAAAGGAAGTTGGCAGAAACAAAAGGAAGTTTTATGACCCAGCTATCGTTTGCTCCTCCTCCCAGCGGTCGGCCGGGTTTTGTGTGCCCATCAATCACCTCGCCGCCTTTTGACTCCCAGACACACCACACCCTCGTACAATACCATCTCTTTATCTTGTATACCCAATGTCATCCAATAGGATGCTTGTGGAGAGGCAAAGGAACAATGGACCAAGTGCTCTTCTGTTCAAGAACAGAAATATCCTCAACCATAGCATCTTGCTAATGCTGGCGTCGCTTCCGTGCATGTGCAAGCTTCCACATCACTTATAAGAGAGGTTAGGAAGGCAAAATGAAAATTTAGAATTATTGAAGTAATTTTGGATCAGATATTGGGTACCTGAAGAAGATCATGTGGAAGAGGGTTCCTTATGAAACAGATTAGAGACCTTCACATAATCGCTTAGGTATGATGGTTGGTGCTGAGTTCGACTGGATCTTCTTAGAGCAAGTGAAGACTAGTAGTTATTTTGAGAATTTGGATTGGATTGGTTGATTTGGATCATTAAGTTTTCATGTTGGATTTCAGTAGGTTGAACAAATTATGTGGATGATGTCAAGTGAGACGTCAAACACACTTGGTTTGGTGCCTTCATTTCCTCATCCGTATAGTCATCTTGTGAATTTAGTAAAACCGGTGAGTTTTGAAAATCTAAATTATGATTTCTGTTGAAAAGGAAATCAATCTTCATAAAATACTATATCTCACTTGTAAAAAATTGTTGGGACTCAAGATCGTCTTTTTTATTAAGAAGATATCCAACAAAAACACATTTAGGAGCTCTCAAAGTAAGTAAATTTAGCTCTATGATGCAATATCACAATGGATCAAAGCAAAAAGCTGGCTTGTTTTATTTGTACTAACAGGAAAAGGCAAGCAAGTAAATTTAGCTCTATGACATGCATCAGAAAGAAATTCAATCAATATCTTTATTCAAACAAACAGTCTTATCAAATGATGGATGACCAAGTCTTATGTACCAAAATAAGTGCTTTATTAACATGAACAATAAACAAAACATGTGAAAATGATGGAATAAGAAGATGTTATAACCCGCCGCTCAAGCTACCCACTCCAACCTGCCCCTTCGACAAATGGTCTTGAAAAACACAAGAAGATGAGAAGAAAATTATTACACAATTAGATCATTGGGTAAGGTTTGAGACAGATAATATATTATATTTGAAATCTGGTATATGAAGAACTTCGATAAGAATGATATTAGTTTGGAGATGGACTGTCCCTACATGGGAGATGGTCATATGATGATCGTTGGGAAGATTAATGATACATGGTTTCGATAGAGTTTTGACATGAAAAAGTAAATCAAAAGGGGAACTCATATGATCTAATGCCACTGTATTTAGCTGGGCATCGGCCCGACCCAATTAACTTTAAAAATTAATATTTTAATATAAAATAATTATATAAATATAATTAATTATAATATTATATATATAATTACATATAAAATAATATTAAATATAAGTTATCAGGCTGAGACGGGCTCATCGGCCTTACCGGGCCAGCCTAGCACAAAATTTTCTGGCCTGGGCTTGAGTCTGACCGTTTACTGGGCATCAGACGGGCATTCGGCCCGATGCCCAGGCTTAACTATCAATATTAGTGACCCATGGTAAAGAAAAGGAATGGCAGTTGAGTGAGGGTCTACTTGCAAGATTTGCAGCATCAAGTTTAGCCTCGACATTTAACCACGATGCCAATTGACTAAGTTAATCATTTGTAAGCTAGAAAAAAATAGAATTTGCTTTTGCAGTTGAAGGTCCACCTTGTCCGTGTTTTCATCCTTAGTGTTGTTAAAAACATAGTCACAAATAATGTCTCGAAGTTTAAAACAGTGAAGTGAGAAAATAATAACACAAACATCAAAAGATAAGTAGATTTGCTTTTTAGTTTTTAACATTTTTTTTTCAAAAAAATGCATTTTTTTAAGTTTTAAATGGCTAGTTAATTTATCACATTTTTTTCGGGTTTTTGTGACTAGTTGGATGATTTGGTAGATATCTATGTTAAGAGTAACAACATGGCTTGGCGTGCTCGAACAAACCACGATGATCACATTTGGGGCGGTATCTATTCTTATTCTTATTAGCATATGGTTCTTTAGATAGACATTTAGAAAACCTTGCCCCGCAAGCGCAACAATGTTAACAGTAGAGAGTCATAATGATGGTAAGTTACAACAGAAACTCCACAAAATATGGTAGCCTAAAAACGAAGAGATCAATCAGATATATATAGAAAGAACAATGTGAACGTTATCTTCATAAATTCAAATTGTTAATGAATATTGATAATATTATTATGAGGTCAGTTTTTTTGGAAAGGAGAAAGAATGTCAAACAATTTTTGACTGAACCAAAATTTGTGTTCAAGTATTATTTAGAAAAAACCTGTCGATATCAGTATTGTGTTGTATCGATTTTGCTCTGTGATAAGAACTTAAATGCTTATTAGCTATACGTCATACATGGAGAAAAATAGCATTTATGGAAATCAAACTGAATTACCATGCTTTCATCAGCTTGTCAACCTGATCGGCTATGCTACGTCCCTTGAAGCTGCAGTGAAGTCAATAATTTTAATGAAAGCCGCTATTTACTTTTTAAAATCTTTATTAAAGTCAAATTAAAATTTTTATAATGATTAACGGTAAAATTTGATTTTCAAATGCTCTTAAACGCATGTGAAATACAGCTGACCCTTGATAAACATGGGATAAGGTAATTCTAGCTCATTCAAGAGATCCCATGGCTCTTCTTGCAAACAAGATCCGATTTATGCATTAGAAGAAAACTTTGTGTTGGAAATATTAGGGGATTGGACTTGGTTCTTAAGTGGACCTGACGCAGTAAGAATTTAATTGGATTTGGGCTGGGATGTGTTGACCCCATTTAACTTAAGATTTAATATCTACGTGGACCTAACGTAGTAAGAATTTTAAGTGGATTGGACTTGGATGTGTTGACCCCATTTAACTTAAAATTTAATATCTACTTGGATTTAGATTCTGATTCAAATTTGAACTGGCCAAAATACTATTAGTAGTCGGTTCCTACGACCTTTACCAAACTCAACCAATCGGGTTCGGTGGCCTTTCAATAAATCCGACCCGTTGACGTCAAACCCTTGCACTCCATATTTCCCTATGGAAAGTTTTCCCTACGGCTTTCTTAGATGTTCCGTTCCCACCTGGGGAAAACTTTTCCTAGTAAACTGCAGCTCCCGAAACTGGTTCTTATTGATTGCGGGAAAAGGAGAACCGCGACCTGGACTCAACGAGAGAGAGGGGGAGAGAGAGAAGAGGGGAGGGAGGGAGAGAGAAAGAGAAAGGGTTCCGGGATGGAGTCATTAGGGCAGTACCCTCTGGAGAGGCGCCCTATCTCTCTCCGTTCGGCCAGACCCGCAGTCAAATGGTTCAAGGAATGGTATTCTTCGTCCCCTTTTCCAATTGTTCTATGGTGGTTTTGTTGATTAGTAGATTCGTGCAAGAATGAGTTTTCATGTTATTGGCACGACTACAGCGTCCTCGGTTTATATGGTGTGCAAATTCAATTGATCACTTGGCGCCCTTCCTGCTTCCCTGGTTCATGTTTCACTTTGTTCTGTATTGCTTTTTTCTTAGAGATTTTTACCCCTTGTGATTGCGTAGTTGGTATTTGGTTGCTTGGTTTGCGAAATGCTGATTCTTATGTTTCGTGCGTGTGCTGATTGATTTTCATTAGGATCGATGACAAAATGGATTTTCTGTATTTCTTATTCCTAGTCTGGCTAGGATTTTGATCTCTTGCATGTTAGTCGGCGAGTTTTCCTTCTCTTGCATCAGCTATTGAGACCTGAATAAAGCATAATCTAATTGGCCAAGGAAATCGTTTGTTGTAACAACTTGTTTGTACTGGTGGAGGTACAGAATGGTGGAAGCTTTTTACTGCTATTGACCCTCATAACATAGACAGGGTTAAGGGTACTGGATGTGCTTCCTCTGCATTGTTGCCATTATGCTGGATATCACTTTTACTTTTAAGAAAAAAGTGATAGAGAAAAATGCTGCTTCTCTCAGAGGATCCTCACCTACCTTGCCTATGAACAATATGTGCTGGCCTAGCTTTCCTAAAGTTGAGTGTTTCAAAAGTATGAATATAACAGACTGGTAAACATCTTTTAGTTTATATTCCAAGGGTAGGAACAGCTTCCTTCCATGGCTATTGTTGACCCTTCATATCTCCTTAGGTTATCATTTTACCACTGCTGTCATGCCGATGAATAAGAGCTTCAGTAAACCTGATATGATGTCAGTCCTTATGCTGCTTGGATGCAGGTGTGACGATATGACACATAAGTATGCAAATATATAATAGTAAATTGTATATGTGCATACAACAAATTGCTAATTTGCCAACTAAAACTATTAATGAAATAAAGCAACATGAGAAAAAAAAAAAGGAGGTGCTCGGTGAACCTCTTTTTGGAAAGAGGCCTGCAGAGACATGTCGCAACTGTATCTTGTGTTTACTATGGATGAAGCAACCCTGTGAGAGTGTCCATGTTACACGGGCTTCTACTTTCAAAGCTTCAACATCTGCTAGACAAGGTGCAACGTGCTAAAAAAATCCAATCAGGGCATAATGGAGATATATTGAAAAAAAATCCTCAGAAGATAAGGTGCAATGGAGACCTATATGAAGATTAAACAAAATGTCTTATCGACATCCAACTCGATGAATTGAGGAGAGAATTATGGTGTCAGAAAAAACATAGAACAAAGGCAAGATCCAACCAACAATAATGCATAGAATGGAATCATATAATTATGCATGAATAAAAAATATATAGGGATTCCCTTAAAAAAATCACTTTCGTAGTAGGACTCAAGCTGGTTGGATGAAGGCTAAGCATTATAATGTAAACCTCTATGCAAGTGCACAATTGCATCTTGAATAGTTAAAAGCAGGCACATATGTGGGCTTAAAAATTTAAAATAGTACTTAGACTGGGGCACTGAGGCCATACAAAATATATTATTCTCAATTTCTTTTTTATTCTAACGTTCATTTGTTTTGGGTTTTGTAACGTGTTTATTGGGATAAAGTTTCTGTCCAAAAGCTCTGTCTCGCCTTCTCTTTTTTTTTCTTTTTCTTTTTGGGGTTCATATTTCTTTCTGCTTCGTTTCTCTTGAATAAAGTAGGGCTGCGGTGCTGTCAGATTATTTTTATAAGGTGGGAATGCTTTTAGTTACATAGCTTATATTTGCGATTCCCATGGTTATGTACTTTAAACCATTGTATTTTCCACATATATGGCCACTTTTTCAAAATATTTCACTAAAATGGGAAAATAAGGAAAAGCAACAAAAAGGAAAATGCAGGAATGCTTGATATTTCAAAAGGGCGAAAATGGCCTTCATTTTTCTATTTTATTCATAAAAAATGTGTTCAATATATTTTAAACTTTTTGTTGTAACAAAATCAATGGAAACTCAGAATTCATAAATTTTCTGTTAATGTTTGTTTTTTCTTTATTCTTTTTAATTCCTGAGAAACTGAGAATGTTATGTGTGATAATGCTCTAAATATCTGTTTGGCTGTTGAAAAAATTCTGATTGTTGTCTATGTAGGGATATCTAGCTGCAAATTTACGGTTTAAGATGTAGTACAATATTAGAGAGATGGAGAGCTTGATGACCAAAAGAGTTAGTAAATGCTTTGGCTATGAGTAAGTTAAAAATTTGTCACATAAAATACGTATTATTCGAAAAAAACGTGTATAATACCCGAGAAATAAGTCAGCCGTATAAAACAGCAATTACATGCATTTTTTTTTTTTAAAATGCCAGAAAGTAAAAACAGTGAAAAAACATGTATTATACGTTATTATTTTATAATTTTTAGGATTTATTAAATGGTTTAAATTTTTTACAAATTTGCGAGATTTTCCCGAGATATTCTCGAGATATACAACTTTCCCACATTATACTCAAGAAATTCGTTGCCGTATAATACCAGTACACAATATATGTGACAATGACTACAACACAGTATACAACGGAGAATTCATATTGCTGAGTAGCCTTCTCTTGCAGTCTCTTTGTCTCTCATACATATGAATAGACATATTGTATTGTGTGCTATGTCACATAGGTACGGGTACGGGTGCGGGTACAGACCATTTTCAAAAAACGTGGGTACGGGGGTACGGCCGTACACACAGACATATATATATCAAAAAATTTTAAACAATAACAAAATGCTAAGGGTGTTCCTTTAAATACATTTTTCTTGAATTTTTCTGATTTTACTAGTTTTTTCTGATTTTTTGGATTTTTTTTAGATTTTTTCTGATTTTTTTTATTTTTTATAATTTTCCGCCGTACCCAACCCCGTACCCGTACCAGTAGGGTACGGGGGCCTCCTAGCCGTACCCATGTTACTTAGATTGTGTGATGTCAATGCCATTGTAGTGAACATGTTCTGTAGCATTCCATTTCTCAGAGTAGTAGTTGAAACCATAGTCACTAATACTTAATGTCAGTAATTTCTCAGTGTAACTTGTCCCGGGAGTTTATATCAAGATTTTTTTTTTCTCAGGAAAATATGAAAATTTCATATGTTCTAAAAAATAAAAAATACCCAAATGGTAGAAAGGTGATTGGAAGATACTTTTTTGCAAAAATATAAATAAACATGTGGAAAATTTTTGAAATAAAAAAAGAAACAAAAAATGCACTTGCTTAGAAATACTTCAAAAGGGACTTTTCTGAAAATCTTGTAAATATCTCAGTATAATGTTCTACATTTTTTTTTGTTTCTGGTAATGTTTTGATTTTTGAAATATTATGATCTTTCGGATATCAATAACTAGCATTGAACTGGGTATCATGATATTTTCACAAGCCCGGAGATATTTGTTACCATGCTGGGTGCTTAATCATGGGAAATACAAGTTTCCTTTTTCTTGCTTTTCTTCTAATAACAATTAAAGTTTTTAAAGTATGCAGCAACAGCAAGATATGTGATATGCAATACATTTTCTTGCCTGTCTGCCTGTTTCTGTGTGTTGAATATGAGACTTCTTGCTAGTCCCAAGACAAGTCACATATGTGGTTTTCTATTTAGAATAATGCAGTGTCAATGGGACTTTCAATATTGGTTCCAATCTTTAAGGGCTTATTAAAATTGCAAATGAGTTGTGTTCTCCTTTTTGTTTGGACAAGCTTTGGTTTCATTTGCTAATTTATGTTTTATGTTCTAGGGTACCTCAAGAGACTGTCTTGTCCGGTGGAAAATGTTACCTGTTGAAGTGGGTGAATGGTATTGTTTCATAATTGTCTGAATTTTTCTGAACTAGCTGCACCATTCATTTTTCCTTCCTTTTTGGTCACAGTTATGTTGTACTTTTAGATCTCATTAGTTGTTTGAGAAGGCCCGATACAAAGTTTGAATTTTGCTACAAAACTTCCTTTCAAGAAAAAGTAGACCTTTTATCAGTTTATGATGTGGATATGTCTACTGCGTGCTTGATAGGCCAGCCAGAGTATGGTTCTAGAACATGGTTAAGCAGGTCTTAAAATGCATTTTCTTGAACGTGTGAACTATTTGAACTATTTCAACCATGCAGTACATTCATTTGTAGATTGAGCTTGAGAATTATATTGGTGCCCACTAGTTATACCTTTTTCCTGCCACTTATTTTGTAATCAAATATTCATCTCAAAATTTGCACCTTTTATTCTTTTTGTAGAAACACGTAACGAGATAGGGAGAAGGAAAAGAGACACACAATATACGTGGAAAACCTCAAAGAGAGGTGAAAAACCACGGAGAAGCTCTACCTAGGTGCACAACCGCAACCCTAGGAGAGAGAAAGTCTTATTCCACTTAATCAACAATTACACAAAGTGGGATATAAATAGGGAGACCCGCCTAGGGTACCGAGCCACTCTCGGTACCCGTGCCCATGGGACCGGGTCCATATCCAGACCCGGTTCCCTATACACGATATTCTAACACTCCCCCTCAAGCTTGGCATACATATCAAACATGCCAAGCTTGCTCACATTTCTCTCAAATTGAGATGTAAATAAAGCTTTGGTTAAAACATCGGCAATTTGATCTTCAGACTTCATATATGGTAGTATCAACTCCTTTGAATGATTGAATCTATGCGTTCCCGTATGAAATGGCGATCAATCTCCACGTGTTTGGTTCGGTCATGAAGAACGGGATTGTTTGCAAGATTAATTGCCGACTTGTTGTCACAGTACATCTTCATCTTCTCTGCCATTTCAACCCCAATATCTGCAAGAAGAATCTTCAACCATAACATCTCTGTGACTCCCTTAGCAACAGCCCTGTATTCAGCCTCAGCACTGGACCTCGAACAAACTTCATACCTTTTGCTTCTCCATACAACCAGGTTACCCCCAAGAAAGATACAGTACCCTGTGGTTGATCTCCTAGTATCAGTGCACCCTGCCCAATCTGCATCAGAGTAGCCTTCAATATACAGTTGGTCTTGCTGTGTATACAACAGTCCTTTCCCTGGGTCATTCTTTAGATACCCCAACACTCTTTCTGCACTCTTCCAGTGACAATCAATAGGGGCATGAATAAACTGACTCAACACATTCACAGCATAGGTGATGTCAGGGCGAGTCAGATACCGCCCTTTTCCTTCCTCATCTAGGACGTTGCCAGTTTTGATGCTAATCTTAGTGCCTGACTCCATTGGAGTTAGAAAAGGCCTACAACCAAGTTTACCTGTCTCCTTTAACAAATCTAGGGTGTACTTCCTTTGGCTCATAACGAGCCCTGTCTCTGATCGAACAATCTCAATCCCCAGAAAATATCTCAGTTTGCCCAGATCTTTAAGATCAAATTCAGTAGCTAGCCTCTCCTTCATCTTCCTGTTTTCTTCTTCATCGTTACCTCTGACTATCATATCATCAACATACACAAGAAGAAGACTCACCAGGCCATTTCTCTGCTTAATAAAGAGGGTGTGATCGCCATTTCCCTGTTTGTATCCGTTAGTCTTCATCACTATCCTCAGTCTTTCAAACCACGCTCGAGGAGACTGCTTCAATCCATACAAGGCTTTCTTTAGATGGCAACATTTTCCACTTTGAACATATCCAGGAGGCATGCTCATGTAGACCTCTTCTTCTAGGTGCCCGTTCAAGAATGCATTTTTGACATCAAGCTGATCCATTCTCCACTTCTTTTGTACAGCAAGAGCTAAGATGACCCTCACCGTTTTCAGTTTAGCAACAGGGGCAAAAGTTTCAAGATAATCAATGCCATACTTTTGGCTGAACCCCTTTGCAACAAGGCGAGCCTTATACCTTTCCACAGTACCATCTGACTTGTACTTCACATTGAACACCCACTTGGAGCCAACTAAATGAGTCCCCTCGGGAATATCAACAACTTCCCAAGTGTCATTCTTTGCCAATGCCTCCATCTCCTCTGTCATGGCCTGCAACCATTTCGGATCCTCTCTAGCGTCTTCTGCACACCTGGGAATCACTGACTTAGACAAGGATGTAATAAAGCATTTGTAATCCTTACTAAGTTTTGCATAAGAGACATGTCTCTGGATTGGATGAGAAGTACATGACCTGGTGCCCTTGCGCAAGGCTATAGGAAGCTCTTCGTTCAATGGACTTGGGTCATTCGGGGAAGTCACAGAACTGGGATTGGTTATATCAACATCTTCCACCACAACTTTCTGCTTCCTGATATAAACCTGGCCAAACAAGTGATCACGGGCTGTAGGCTGAGTATCCACGGAGCCCCCTTCCACGCCAGTATCCACGGAGGCTGTAGGCTGAGTATCCACGGAGCCCCCTTCCACGCCATCACTGACCGTGTCAACCACACTGGGACTAGCCTTGTAATCCAAGAATTCCATAAACTGAATCAACTGATCGGAAGAATACTCTTCCCCTTTGTTCCCTAGACACTCCCCCTGAAGAGGATTCACAGGAAAATAAGTTTCATGTTCATGAAATGTGACATCCCTGGAAACATAAACTTTGGAAGTGGTAGGGTCAACACATTTGTATCCCTTCTGAGTGGAGGAATACCCCAAGAAGACAGCTTTGATAGACCGAGGGTCAAGTTTCTTGAGGGTAGGGCTATGGTCATGAACAAAACAACTACACCCAAACACCCGAGGAGTAAGCGGCCAAGGATTCTAAGTGGGCCACAACATAGAGTAAGGAGACTGACCATTCAACACACGAGTAGGCGTACGGTTAATCAGGTGGGCACTAGTGAGAAGTGCATCACCCCAGTAGCGCTTAGGAACATGCCGATGGAACATAATAGCCCGGGTGACAGCTAATAAATGGCGATTCTTCCGTTCAGCTATGCCATTTTGGGGAGGTGTGTAACTACAGGACGTTTCATGAACAATACCCTTGCTCCTCAAGAAGTCATCTAGGGACTGGGAGACATACTCTCTAGCATTATCAGTGCGGAAAGCCTGAACAGAAGTCTGAAATTGAGTCTCAACAAATGCAACAAAATTCTTGACAATGACGGGAACTTCACTACGGTCTTTCAACATGTACACGAACATACAACGAGAGTAGTCATCAATAAGAGTCATAAAGTAACGAAAACCACGACAAGTGGGTACTCCCGAAGGACCCCAAACATCAGAGTGAACCAAGGCAAACGGATGGGTGGTTTTATTGAAAGAAATAAGGTACGAAGCCCTAACATGTTTAGCTAACTGACACACTTCACAGGTGAGGGAGTCCAGGGAAACAGAGGTAAAAAGTCGATGAAATAACTTCTTAATCAACTGGAACGGGAGATGGCCAAGCCGCTCGTGCCATCGCATGATGGTAGATCTGTCCTCCACACCTGACAACTGTCCACTAGTGGCTGAAATGAGAGCATAAGCAACCTGCACGGGCAGTCTGTAGAGTCCATCACTAACCGAACCAATCCCAATCTTCGTCCCCGTCACCAAGTCCTGCAGGAAACACCGATCAGCAGAGAATATTAGATTGCAATTGAGTTCTTTGGTAATACTGCTGACAGATAACAGATTCACCGGAATATTGGGAACGTGAAGAGCATTATGAAGAAGATATTTATTCAACAAGGACAAACTCCCTTTTCCAGCCACAGAAATAGAAGACCCATCAGCCATAGACACGCGTTGCTGCCCGGAAGACAATTTGTATTCTTGAAACATCTTAGGATCCCCTGTCATATGATGCGTAGCTCCACTATCAACAATCCAATCACCGACCTTGGGAGTCATCTTTTCAGCCATCACGATCACCAAAGAAAGACAAAGAAAGAACAGCACCGGGAAACCCTTCACCGGCACAAGAGACAACAAGACAAGGGGCGGCGAAGGCGGAAGAAAACCCTGACAGCGACGGAAGAACGACGGCGCCGCAGGTCACCAGCGGCGCGGAACAACGATGAGCACCAACGGGCAGTAAAATCCTTGGATAGAATCACAAGAACGAGAGAAGAATCAAGTTCTATCTAGAAAGGAACGATAAAGAGAGAGAGGTAATATCTTCACCGGATTCCCAAACAAGCCCAAGAGTGAATAGAATGTCGATTGGGGGAAACAATCGTCGATGTCGCTCGACGGAAGCGATGCCTACTCTCTCTTGGGCTGCAATCTCCCACGGGTAGAGGTTGCACCACACGTTCTCCTTGTTGGAATCAAGATCCAAGAGGCAAAACCAGCAAGTATCAAGGTATAGAAGTGAATAGGAAATCAACTTCGAGATGAGGAAAGCCTTCACCTGTAAGACCAATTTAACCCCGGTCTTTTGTAAGGAAAGGGGGGATGCGTTCGCCGGAGCGCCGGCGGACGTTGAGGCAATCCTCAAGTTACGCTCCTCTCCTCCTTTTCGTCCTCTCCTCCTTTTTGTCCTCGGATTTGCAAAAGACCCCTAGGAAGTGACGCGAATAGAGGGAGGCAAGCTTAGGAAGCGCCTAAGCACGCATATCTCCCTTCTTCTCCGGGAAACAAGACGACGCGCCGGTCAACAACACACGAACGACGCTGCAAGAGGGGTGACACCGGCGGTGGCGGAAACAGTTGTGCTGGTATCAGGTACAGCCGCGGCGGCGGCGGCAGTGGCAGCGGTAGTGGATGCTGCAACGGCGGCTGCAGAGGTGGCGGTGGTCGCGGTGAGAGATATTAGGGTTGGAACTTCACAAACCCTAAAAATTTCCCAAACTCGTCGGCTCTGATACCATGTAGAAACACGTAACGAGATAGGGAGAAGGAAAAGAGATACACAATATACGTGGAAAACCTCAAAGAGAGGTGAAAAACCACGGAGAAGCTCTACCTAGGTGCACAACCGCAACCCTAGGAGAGAGAAAGTCTTATTCCACTTAATCAACAATTACACAAAGTGGGATATAAATAGGGAGACCCGCCTAGGGTACCGAGCCACTCTCGGTACCCGTGCCCATGGGACCGGGTCCATATCCAGACCCGGTTCCCTATACACGATATTCTAACACTTTTAAAAATGCCTTAAGGACTAAGGGGGAAATGAGTATGGTAAAGAAAAGGTTGATATACAAAGATGGAGTTTTGTGTGCTTGTATGTAACACAAGGTGGTACTGCCCTTGCAGATCATGCTGAATACACAAGAAAAACAAGAAGAAAGGAAGGAATTATATGCATTTTCCTTTGAACATGAATTTCCAAATCAATGAACATCAGGAACTCTTATTTATAGCCCAAGAATACTAATCAACGTGAAATGAGCAAGGAAATAGATGCAACACACCAAACAACTCATGATAGCACCGTAGGGGAGCATCTGCTGCAATGTCATATGGATGCATGTAAGGAATGTGGGTGTAGCGCCAGATGTAGGTGCTATGTATATTTTTTGAAAAGCTGAGCGCAGTTGTTTTCACCCACCTGTGGGATCCAGCCTCCCTCTAAGCAAAGGCACACGACACGTAAAGTGAAGTGCATACTTTACTTCCCTTGTCCCCCCCCATCTGTGTGTGTGTGTGTGTCTTATTCTGTCTTACACACACACACACACACACACAAAAAGAAGCTGAACCATATAGATGCAACTTCCATGTTTGCGAACCATTGAATAAAGAGAATAATCATGTTGTTTTTTAATGTATAAACATGATTTTGAAGGCTGGGAATATGTTGTTTTTCTATCATTCAAGAATAAGATTTGCATATTGGAAAAACATGTTCTTTTTGTTCTTAGGTTTCCAAAGTCACAAATAACGTCTCGGAGTTTTAAATGGTGAGGTTTTTCTCAGGTATAATACGGCGAGCTTGAAAAAACTAATAACACAAACATCAAAAGATAAAGTAGATTTACAACAAACAAAAAATAGAAAATGAAAAAAAACTGTTTGGCATTAAAAAAAGTGAAAAAAATGAAAAAAGTGAAAAAAATGCAAAAAATGTGTTTCTTTGTTTTTAATGTTTTTTTCAAAAAAAAATGCGCTTTTTTAAGTTTTAAACAACCATTTAATTTATCGCGTTTTAAAAAAAAAACGTGTTTTCTATGACTATGATGCAAACACATGAGGAAATAATAATTATTTAGAGTGCAATGAACTCTAGCTAATCATCTCAGTCATAAATGTTTTTTTACAAAAGTAACCAAACAAATGTGATGTTCCATGTTTGGATTATAAAGTTATAAACTAAATTATGACTAATGCAAGCATAACACTCCTATATATCTCTTCATTAAATGCTAAAGAGAGTGCATGACTGCATTCAATGAAGAGAGAGGTAAAGAAAGCAATCAAGATGTGTCATTTTAGCAGTAGTTAAAAATCCGATTCCCATATATTATATACACACATGCACAGTTTATATATATATAAGGGACAGTTGTGCCCAATTGATCCATGTCAAATGTATGTTATTTATTAAAGCTGTCCATCGCAAATACATGGATGGTGAGATTTCTTTCCTCTTTCTCTCTGACTCATATTTAGTGAATTCTTCGTATGTATGTGTAGAATATAGTCACAAAAAACTATATCGCATTTTAAACGGTGAGGTGTTTCTCTGGTATACTACGGTGAGCTTGAAAAAAACTGGGAAAGTTATGGGAAAAAAAGGTATAAATTTTTAACATTATAAAAGCCAAAAATGAGGAAAAATAAAATATGTGAGAAACTAGTAATCCAAACATAAAAAAATAAATAAGAATTAGAAAATGACAAAAAACAGTTTGGTATTAAAAAAAATGAAAAAAAAATGAATGAAATGAAAAAAGAAAAAATGTCAAAGAAACATGTTTCTTTCCCGTTTTTTTATTTTATTTTTTTTTCAAAAAACAGTATTTTTTAATATTTTAAACGGCTAATTTATTTATTGCATTTTTTTCACATTTTCCCCCAAAAAAAATGTGTTTCTTGTGACTGTGAGTGTATATTATAAACACACTCATGTAAAGGCACAGACAAACCCAGTTGTCTGGGTTGTCCCAGCATGGGTTGTTAGTAACTAATATACATACATATGTACATATACCTGCATACACACATACATACATACATACATATATACATAGCCACACAAAATACATTTTTTTTGGAAAAAAATTCGTATAAAATGCGAGAAATATGTCAGCTGTTTAAAAGTAAAAAGAAGCCTTTTTTTTTTTGGAAAAAAACACCAAAATGAGAAAAAACAATTGGGCATTGTTTTCACAATTTTTTATTTTCAAACTACTTGTTTTCATTTACTAATTTTTATTTGTTGCTTATCTACTTATTTTTTGATGTTTGTGTTATTAATTTCTCACTTATTTTACATTTTCCTTTATTTTTAGGATATTTTAAAATTTTCTCGTATATTTCCCCTGTTTTTCAGGCTCATAGTATTATTATACCTGAGAAAACATCATCATTTAAAATGCAAAAACGTTTTTTGTGACTATTGTATATAATATGTATATATGCATGCATGTATTGAATCTTATCTTTTATTATAAAGCACAAAACAAATTCAGAAATTGTATATAAATATAAATTCTTTTTGAGATTAAAGTAATGAACTTTTGAGTTCCTGACTCATTTACTGACATGTCCCGTGAGTTGAAGATGACCTTGACATGTATATACATTGTTGATTGACTGCATATGTCATAACTGATGATAAATTTGGTAAGTAGAAGCAGCATTGGCACCAGCACCTATGTCACATAGGTATGGGTACTGGTATGGAGCATTTTCAAAAAGCTTGGGTACAGACCCATAGGGACACCACTATATACACACACATATATAGATAACAAAAAAATAAGATTTTAGACAAACAAAACAACACATTAATGATTCAAAAGTTATAAATTCAAACTTATGGTTTTGTCTAGGAAGACAAAAATTATAACAATACATGAAGCTTCAGGCTAGGCATATGCAGTGTAAATTTGTAATTTTTATGCTTTAAATAATATCAAGCAAGCTATGGATAGTTGGATATACATTAATTCCCAACTAATAAAAAAACACTCAATCTTTGGACGGTCTTGGACTCAGTCAAGTTTGGGTGAGTCCAAAAATGGAGCGGCTTGGCCTTGGGTACGTGGACCATACCTGGTACAGCCGTGGTCATAGCAGCCATGTTGGTATCGTACCGCTTCGGTGTGGGCACTGCTCCACTTGAGCAGTACCTGTCAGACATTAATGGGAAAAGTACCTGTGTGACATAGACCAGCACCAAGTGTGGCTGTGACATGGGTGTCGCTACCTCCTTAAAGAACCAGTGTTACATACATAAACCGGATGGGGCTGTTAGTGGTTGTGGATCCCTACCATCAGCCATTTATTGTGTTTGCTTGGCTAGCCCAGTCAGCTAGAGAACCTGAACTTTGCTTGGCTGCTGCAAATTTTCGGTACCACTTGGCTTAGGTAAGAATTTGTTTGGAGTTGCTGAGAGGTTGAAGTGGCTGAGAGTCCATTGCAACTCATGGATACTTGGATGGAGGAAGTCCCTGCCAAATAGTCAAGAATGCTTTTGGAGCAGCCCAACATCTTGCTGAGCCAAAACTTGAGCTTTGGGCGTTGGATTGGCCTTAAAAATGGTATGGAGGTTCCAATATTATGGATAAAGAACCTCGGAAAGCCGAGGCCTGAGTTCCTCACTGTTTGGAACTGGATGGTCAAATACCAAAATATCAGGTACCATAGCCTCAGCAGGATTGGCTGCACCAGAATTAAAGATGGCCCTGCTTCACAAGCAAGGTTAGGTGACAAAGTCTTACCTTAAGTTGATAGAACCATAGCTACAACTATCATGATGTTTTCGAAAATATCGTGATTAACAAAAAAAAAAGAAAAAAGGAAAATATCAGGTATATTTGAAAAAACATTAAAAATTAATTTATCGTGATTTTTTCATTCATTTCTATTTCATTTTCTGTTTTTATTTTTTTTGACTTTTCTTTCATTGTTCTATTTCCTCTTGTTTTAGATATGTAACGTCCTCCTACATGAAATACAATACTTATTACTTTATCATTTTAATTTTTAACTAGATGGTTTTTTGTCTTCTTGTTAGTTTTTCATTTCTCGTATTTTTACCTAACATTTTTTATTTTTTAAAAAAACTTTGAGATTTCTGGAAAAAACAAGTTTGCCAAAATACCCAAGAATACCTCGCTGATAAAAACTCGAGAATGATATTTGTGGCTAATGCCTTAAACTCAGTCAGTCACACACAAATAATCAAAGCAGGTGTGTGCATGGTACTTGTCTCACCAGGAGGCATACTTAATGTGACTTGAGAAAGACCAACAATGAATAGGAATGGAGCAGCAATAGCTCTTATATGAACTACTGGGGTGATGGTATAAGTGCTAAGTCAGTATTAACAAAAATATGGGTAAGTTCTGTTGGCCTCTGCCATCTAAGAGTCTCTTCCTTTTTTCCCATGGCCCCATGGCATCGCCACTCTCCCTGGCCTCTATCAGTTGCTTGTAATCCCTTGTATTCTCTTCCTTGATCGCTTGGGTTGGTGCTGCCTTCACTGGATGGTGCTTGGGTTTTGGACTTTTTTTTTTTCCTTTTTTTTTTAGGGAGGGGTTGGGGTGGGAGTGTTGTTGCGGGGATGGGTGAGGAGAGGGGAGGAAGAAGAGGGGCACACCAGAAATTGAGCTTGAAGCTTTCACTTCCATCTTATTTGAGGGGGTTTTCTCCTTTTATTTATTTAGGGATTGCAGGTTTGAATCTTTTCGCTGCCTAAGAAGGAAGCAAAGCTCCAACTCTAGACTGCTGCTTCATTTTCATGCTCTGAGTTATATGGAGGACTATTTTTAACTAAAAGGTCAACTGGTCAATATTAATTATGAAAAGTGGGCAAGTATGGAGCTAGGGCCAGGTTGAACTTGAGCAGCACAGTGTTTGGGTTCTAACCAGTTATAATAATTAATTAATTATATTAGCAAAATATGCTTGTCCACAAAAAAGTTGGAGGCACTTGCATCATCCACTAATATATGTGTGTAGGTGGTTCTTCATTAGTTAAAGTTTGTGTGATTTCATGGTATTTAAGTATTAGAGAAAAGTATAAGGGGGAAATGGTTGAAAACAGAAAGAATTATCATCTACGGAAGCTATCTCATAAGCTTGCATCTTGAGGTGCTGCATTTCTCCTTTTCTTCATTTTGAAATTCCCTAGGGTCCTTATTATGAAAGTCCTGGTGACATTAGGCCTCAACTCCACTCTCTTGAACGAGCTCTATCAAATGTATGAAGTATGAACACTTTTCTTTTAAAAAGTAAGTGGATCTAATAATTAATGGTTAATTTAGTTATTATTTCCTAGAGGCATACCTGGTCAGTGCCATGGTACATCAATCTAAATAGGCTCCATTAGTTTATTTCATGGTGTTGTACTGATGATCTATTCTTTGTATGAGCAGTATACAGCTGACAGTTGCTGCTTCTGCTTCCCATGTAGCTGACGACTATAATACCAGTATTATAATCTTGAAGAACTTGTGCATTAACAGCCAACCACGTGATATGTGCATGAAAACAAATGTTCTTGAATAATTGTCCTCTTTGTTTTTTTTTCCTGCTTTTCCATTATTATCTTCTTCATCATCGTCTTTCTCTTTTTTTTTTTTTTTGAATCTTATCCTCTTATTTTTCTTTCTTGATCTATAGAGGAGACATTAAGGGCACTTAAAGAAAAGCAAAAGGAGACAGAACCAGTAGAAACAGAACCAGAACCTACTACTGAGGTTCTTTTCCTTTGCAGCTATGAAGGTTGTGGGAAGACGTTCGTGGATGCTGGGGCATTGAGAAAACATTCTCACATCCATGGGGAAAGGCAGTATGTTTGTCACTATGAAGGTTGTGGAAGGGTAAACCCTTGTCCAAAGGCTTTACTATTGAGTGGTCAAGGAAGATTTGAAATCTTTCTTGGATTGACAAGGGAACACTTTTCATAATGCTACAAACTAGCTGGTTTACCCACATTGTATGCTAGCATGTGTTAGCATACAAATAAGCATTTTGTAGTTTTGTTTTTTTGTATTTGCATTTTTCAAGATGGTTTATATTTCTACAGAAATTTCTGGACAGTTCCAAGCTTAAAAGGCATTTCCTCATTCATACTGGAGAGAGGCATTTCATCTGCACTTATGAAGGCTGTGGTAAGGTGGTCACCATTCCTCTCTCTTTGATGTTCTGGCCAGTCACCTGGTGTTCCTTTCTGCTTGTGGGGTCTTCCATGTTCTTAGTTATTGTGACGTTTGTCTCTTGTTATTTACTGGCCGGAAACTACACACACACACACAGAGAGAGAGAGAGAGAGAGAGAGAGAGAGAGAGAGAGAGAGAGAGGGAGAGGGAGAGGGAGAGGGAGAGATGTTTCCAGCAAGATACATGCTGGAAGTACTGGCCAACTGTTAGAAAACAAATGTAAAAAGGAAACTTAAAATGCGAAAGAGTAACAATATCAGAAAAAGTCCCAGGAGCAAGCTTGCTAGTAGCCAGAAGAAGCATTCATACTAGATACCCTTGCACTTGCAGGAACTGCACAATGAACGACAAGGTTTCATTTTCTTCAAAGTTCAAAACAAGTACAGCTGAAGTTGGATGTAGTTTAGGTCTGCTATCTATATGTGTCATGGTAACAGCGTGTTAGTAGCTTAGGCTGATGGCTCAATTTCTATTTGTCTTTTTGTCTTGGACATCAGCATCTAATTAATATACCTGTACACTGAATTGCAGATTGTCTAACTCGTGCACTTGAAGTATCCTGTATTCTGAATGTGCTCATGCTCAATATATGAAGTCCATTCACCTTGATTTTGTTTCTTAGTGAAATAGCCTTCCCCATATTATTCTACTCCAATATCCATGTACCTGTCTGAAATGCAATGGCAAGATCATGCTTTACCTTGTAAAAAAAATTGGTCAAAATTCTAGTAAATATATCTGTTATCTATATTTATGGTACTATTTAATGGAGTCTTCTAGTTCTTGATTGATTATCCTATCAAAAAATTGGTCGAAGTTCTAACAAATATGTCTGTTACCTAAGATTCTACCTGTTCAAATGAAATCCGTTTAAAATCTTGAGTGAACTTCTCATGTACTTGTGCATTCAATATTTCTCTTTCCTTCATATATGGTTAGAGGGAGAAAAAAATAAATAATTATGTTCTATTTGTGGTATTATCTAACATAATCTTCTATTTCTTGATTGGCTAATGATTTTGCCTATGGTACAGGCTTTCTCCTTGGATTTCAACTTGAGGGCACATATGAAGACACATTCACATGAGAACTATCATGTCTGCCCCTACAAAGAATGTGGGAAGAGATATGCTCATGAGTATAAACTAAAAGCACATATCAAATCACACCATGAGAAGGTAAGCATAGTGTTAGGTTCAACATGTTGTGGTACAAACTTATTAAAGGCTTGTTAGTTGTTTGACATAGTTTTACGTTGTTACTAATTTATTTTCTAGTGTCAATCCTAGTGCTTGTGGATAATACTCAATCAAATTCTTTCCCACTAGATTTCATTACAAGTTAAATAATATAGTCTGTAGGTTAGACTTGCTAAGCAGTATGGACGTTAGTTACCAAAGCCTTGCCGTCTGTTTCTGGTACTTGTTTGGAAATGAATTTCTGATGTGCATTATTGCTGGTATCACTGGGGCACACTATGTATAGTTACGAATTTTACTTAGGATGCCTGTATATGCGTGTGTATGGAGAGTTACTATAGGCTTGTCACAAATATAGATGATTTGAATTTTTTGGTTTTTGAATTGCCAAAAGAGCGTATGCTGTTTCTAAATGGAAAACATCATCAGAAATGTATTTCTCGTGATAATCTCAACATATTCCCCACACTTCGCCTTCTTTTATCTATTTTTAGTCTACATCTCCATATATTTGTTTATTTTAAAATCTTGAAAGCTATTCTTGTCAGTGTATCTGTAAGAAAATTGGTATAGAACGTTTAATTTCATTAATTTTTATACTGTAAAATATTTTTTCAAACTTACATAATGGATGTGGTCGAGGGACTTGAAGCATCCTCTCTCTAAAAAGATGCGAGATCCTTAGTGTATTCTGTGAAGTAGATTCAAACTTTTCAGAAGGATTACAAATGGTCCAACATAAGCTTGCATTCTGAATTGGCCTCTGGTCATAAAATTAAGCGTACGGCCACAGTTGTGCTTGGCTTATCGGATCAAGAGAGCCACAGCCTTAATAAGCAGAAGCAGCGCCTAGGCTTCTTGAGGAAACTTGGTTTGTTTGGCAATCTAAGTTGGAAAAAATTTCACAGGTTTCTGGTGTTGACTTGAGGTAAAGTTGGTAGATGTTCCATTGGGTCATTTTAACATGTGTTGATGTTTTTGGTAGTTCCAGTTGAGTTAATGCAGGTCTAGGTGAGAGGAAAAGTGGCTTTTTTTCATTTTTTGTTTTTGATTAGTTTCAATTTCAAAGAAATGCATGTGGTAAAAGTTATTCTGCTATCGTCTGTTTAGACAAACCAAGTGACTGCAAACCGTCATTTTTTATTTATTGAACTATGAATTGACACAAGACATAGACACTCACACTAGAAAGTCATGCCTGAAATAGAAAATTCAACATGAATTTTTTAGAGAGGGACCTCTAGAATGGTATGTGATCCATGCAGCAGGTGGATTTTATGTATGTGAAGGAGGTAGAACTATTAATTACTGGAAGCTGTTAAAGCAAGCACGATTGCACATGGATGTACATCTAGACACACACACACGAACAGACTGATGCACACACAAAGGCTTCTGATTGAATGCCTATTATTTGTGGGTTCATGGTTGAAAATATGTACTGTGGTAGCTTCAATAACCTGTTCAGGTAGAGTAGTTACACTAATACCACCTTCTAGACAGACACTAAGGTGGGGGCTTCCTGTCCGAGTCTTCTTGCTTTTTGAATCTTCTCACTGTTTTTCAGAATATGACATCCGAAGCAAAACACAGCGTGCAGATGGAAAAGCTACATAGTACCCCAAAACCTCCCGCTGCAGTGTATGGTTCTGCTTCATCAGACCGACCTTATGCATGCCCTTATGAAGGCTGTGGGAAATCCTATATCCATGAGTACAAATTGAATCTGCATCTTAGAAGAGAACATCCTGGACATAATGCAGAAGAAAATGGGAAACATGCAGCACATGACATGGACAATGAGATGGATGAAGCCAGTGATCAGGATGCTTATGCATCAAAGAGTAGCACCATGAAGGATGTGAAGCGGAGTAAGCCTAATCTAACTTCAAAGATGCCACCTGCTAAGATGAACCAAAGAAAAAGGTCAGCGTCATCCACGCCACCAACCGTCCCGATATCCACCACACCTATGAACTCGAGCAGAAGAGTGAAGCAACAGTGGGCAACCAAAGATGTTTATGAGGAAGACAGTGAAGAGACTGAAGAGGATCGTGAAAATGCAGAAGAGGATCGGTGGCCATATCCAGAAACAAATGAAGACTCGGAAGAAACAGAATACGAGGACTAACCCCATAATGGGATAGTCCTAGTCTTTGTTTACTCTTGTCCAACGATTAAACAGAAATAGCAAATAATGCATGTGAAACATGATCTGATAGTTTTTTCTTGTTGGAGATCAGATTTATCTTGAATCAAGTCTTTTCACAGGTTTATATATATATCCAGAAACAAATGAAGACTCTGAAGAAACAGAATACGAGGACCAACCCCATAATGGGATAGGCCTAGTCTTTGTTTTCTCTTTTCCAACGATTAAACAGAAATAGCAAATAATACATGTGAAACATGGTCTGATAGTTTTTTCTTGTTGGAAATCAGATTTATCTTGAACCAAAAGTCTTTCACAGGTAATACACACACACACACACACACACACACATATATATATATATATATATATATATATATATATATATATATATATATATATATATATATATATATATATATATATATATATATAATTGAACGTTGAGTCGGTGACTCTAACTATTTGAGGGCCGTTTGTGTGTTTTATATGAACGGCCCTAATGTTTTCAATTTCTTTTTTCTTTTACTATACCCATCTGTTAGGTAAAGGGGGAGCCTTGGTGGCTACCCTATTCCGCCCGGTGGAGACTTTGCTGGCAATGGCACAGGGGGCAGCTGCCAGGACTCCCGCACTTCCACTGCCCTCTACCCAACTCATTGGAGGCTACCCCCCTCCACCTGTAAGGCAGAAGGGCCTCTACCGTTCGAAATCGCTTGGGCTCCCATTCCCTCTACTTGACGGCTGATGGGTAGAGTGAAAACTATTGAAGACATCGTGGCAAGGGAGATGCCAAGGTTCCCCTTCCCTCTATTTGATGCATTACTAAAATAAAAGAAAAAACCAACTTAATATATACTTCTCACCAGATCACTTTAGAAATCATATCTAAAAGGTTAGAGGGCAGAAAAATATTTTAATAATTCATTTAAATAGGCCTTATTTTTGTCCTTAAGTGGTTTGGTTTTTACCAACTTTCATATATAAATATATATCAGTTGACATCTTGAAACATCAATTGAAGGTCAACCATCATTTTTATGGATGGTCTTTTTTTATAACTTTATTTTATCGAACCTTTGTTCCCCACCGCCGTTTTTACTCATCTCTGCCGTTATATGTATAATGGCCTTAGTGCTGAATACGTTTTGCGTTTTGCAAGTGTCAAATTCAGTTTTTGGTTATTTCATAAAGAGATTGAATCTATCAACCAATTGTAACATGCTCTTTGGATGTGCATCGCTGTACGAAATGAATTGAGACTGCGTTATAAACAAACTGTTCGACTATATTCTTCCGCTTTTGATGTGAACAATGTGATCAGTAACATTTTGATCTTAGAGTAGGGCCTATGATGTACCATTTGCAGGCTAAAGAAGTAATGCACGTGAGCATAATAGCAACTAACGAGATTTCAAACACTGCCGCTTAATTCCGATGATTTCCAGTCTCATAAAGTTGTACCATTTACACATGCAGCGGAGTCCATGATAAAATTTTTCTTACCATTGGAACTAGGCCTGGGCATCGAGCAAGGCCCGGCCAGCCCAGCCCATTTACAGGTCGCCGTTAACAACCCAACCTTGGACCGAGCCAGCCCACTACCCAGCCCGACTATTAACTGAATGGGCCGGGCTGGGTCAACCATGTTCGAGTCCCGGACAAGCCCGGCCTGTTTTTTAACCACCAAACGGGCTGCGCAAGGTCGGGCTGTGCCGGGTCGGGTCAGGATTTGTCCCCTCGTCATTTGGCCTGATTTCAGCAGTATCACATGGTTTCTCAACTCCCACTATATCACATTAAGTGGCTAATTATGAGTTAAGCTGACTCACCGCACCATATTAGTTCAATGACAAACAAAGAACAAATCCAAAAGACGACCAATTCAAAATTTTAATTCAAATGTTAAATTTGAACATCACAAGCCCACAACATTTTTCTTTACATAGGAAGATTTAAAACCAATATTCTTATTCATCACACAGTTACAACCAATACTCTTAAACATTATCACACACAGAACATCTTTCAATTGGTTACAAACAATAACATAAACAAGGCCTCACAGACTACCATTAATGGAAGAAATGACTTCTAATTCAGTAATTTTTTATTATTGATGTATAAGGAGTGGACAGAGGAGTTGGAGGAAGAAAAAATAGTAAAACAATATGAAGCCCAAAAGCAGAAGAGAAGAAAGCTATAATGGGCATCACAGTTCATACCTAGAGTTAGAGCAGAATGTACAAGCCACATCCTTTCTCTGATTTAGAACAAGTTTAATATCCAAAAGTTTACATACCAAGAGTTTTACATCAACATTCCATGCTATCATAAGTTTATTTGTTACTCTGCACCAAGAAAGATATTACCTATAGAAGAGCTTCAACAGTTAGTTCACACATAAATAGAATACTAAACACTACAAATTGAAAAAAAAAGCACCATGATAATCATGCATTGGGTTAACATTCCTCGTCAGATTTTGCTTCACATCATGAGAATTGTAACACTTATTAATTTGAGCACTCTAATATGTTAATATGTAAAATAAATTAGATTGAACTATGAATATCTACATTTCGCACGAGTTGTGTTCATCATAAATCCAGCTCTATGTGCAGATTAATGATTCAACATTTTCAGAAGTGTTTGGGTATTGATAATCATTAAATTTTTTTTCTGATATACTGAATGCACATTATAAAGCAACTGTAGATACACAAATTGTGAATACAACTCAAACCATCATGGCTGTAATTTTGTATTTGTTTTTATTTTTCTTTCACCAAAATAATACGTTGAAGTTTGCAGTAGGTGCAATTTCTTCTGTTAGATCAATAAAATATTTGACTATATCTATGTGAGCCACTGCAAGAGATACATAGCTGAAGTATACTTTGAACTCATATCTAACCACACTTCTATACTTTTCAGTTGCAATTATGGTACTAATAGATACACTGTCTCTTTGTATATTATTTGTGTTACTATCATCATACTTGTTTTTGTATTCAACATACAATTTATGAAGGATGGTCTCAATAACTTCATATTTTACCATTGCATCAAGTTTATTCAAATAATCAAGCAAATACATCAAGTATGACAACTTGAACTTAGGATCCAAAACAACTGCAATTGCAAAGAGAATATTACAGCTTTTGAAGTATTTGTCAAACTTTTCTTGCATTTTGTATGTCAATGCCCTTACATGTTCATTTGTTGCTACACAATGCCTGCACAAATGATGGTAAATTGATAAAATTTCTTCAAAAATAAGATTGTATGTTACTTGCTTAGTAGTAGAGAATAGATTTGTTGCATTGTAGAATACCTTTAAAAACTATTATAAATAGATGCATGAGACCACTATCTTCAGAAGGCAAACATGCATAAATAAGATCACATGATGCCAAATGTTAAAAGATATCTTTGAATAACAATGCATTTCTCAACATTATAAATGTAGAGTACCATTGAATATGAACATTATAGTTTAAATCTTTTTTCTCATCCAAACCCATTGCCTTTATACATTACTTGAAAGTATGTAGTCGTTTTGGTGATCCCCTTACATATTTGACACTGTCACAAATTTTTAAAATTATATCATCCATACGATTCATACAATATTGAACTACAAGATTTCTAATATATGCAACACCATGAATAAGAAAGTGTTCCCCTTTCATTAGAAATGAAATATTGTTTCTTCTTTCTATGGTCTTTCTTAGTAAACTTATTCCGATGTTATTTGCTGAACAGTTATCAATAGTAACGGAAAACAACATCAATTGAATTTCTCACTTAGTAGTACTGCACTCTCATAAAATGTCACATATACAACTTACATTATATGGTGAAGACACAAGTATAAAAATAAGTATATGAAAGTGCAATTGCCAATCTGTATCAATATATTTTGTTGTCAAACATAAGTATCTCAATATCTGCTATGAGGATCACATATCAAATGTCAATTAAACTTGTTGCACGTGGTTATTTATAACTCGTTGATATCTCATTTTTTCAGTCTTGAATATTGACTAAACCTCTTTTGTAAGTGTTTTTCTCGAAAATGGAATGAACCTTGAATTTCAAGCCTTTAGAAGATCATTATGATATTCATTTATGTAAAATTGAAAGGAAGTACATGCATTATTGTACACTTAGCCAAACATTTTCTTATAGTCTCCATATCAAATTTATGTAAGCATAAAGAAGTAACACTAGATTCACTAACTCCAAATGACAAAGTTCGTTGTTTCCATCAGTAACTTGTTTTTTGGCACATGAATCTCTCTGTCATTTTAAGTGACTAGTACCATTCAAACTATGTTCACCTAATCATTCACTATTATGGTTGCATTTTGCATACTCTTTTCCCTTAAATTGTACCAATGTGAAGTCATTCTATGTTATTGAAATTTCTTTTTCTATTGGATTCAACTTCGTTTTCAGTAGATGAAAAAGATTCATTTTCCTTCATAATTCATTTTCCTTCATATATGTAGTCAAACGATAAATGGAACCCAAACAACCTAAACACATAAAATGGTTCAAATGCATAAATATAGGCATTCAACTATTGAACTAAAGAAAAAATTTAACAAGATTCATATGACATCATACATTAAGTTTTAATTATATTTTCTCATGTTCAAATAGACCAAAATCAAATACAGACCACTTATGTACATTAAAAGAAACAAATTCAAATAAAGATCAGTTGTCAAATTGCAGAACAGAGATCAAGAAACCAAACAAATTGCAAAGACATCCGGAAAAATAAAATTCAAAAAGACGACAATCATACCAAAAGAGAATAGTCAATGTGAAGCAAATTGCAATAAATTTATAGAGTGATATACCTCAGTCCTTGATGGGAGGGACTCTAGACTGTAGATGGGTTCATAAGGATGGGAGGCAGGCACGGTGTGGCGCAGCACAGTGATGAACGATTAGGGCAGTGGGCTGGTACTGCAGCAACTAGCAGGGCAAGTTGCAGAGTAGGCGCAGCGGGTAGTAGCAAGCAGGGCAGGCGCAACGGACAGTAGCGAGCAGGGTAGGCGCGGTGGGCAACAGTAAGTAGGGCAGGTGCTGGTGGAGGATGAGGACTAGAAAGTAGGTGAGGCGATGACTCGCAGCGCAGGCACTGGTGGCAGTCGCAGATGAGGATTGGAGAGTAGGTGTGGCGACGACTCGCAGAGCAAGCACAACAACAAAATTCAGGCGCCGCGAGTAGGGCAGATGCTGGTGGTGGATTAGGATTGGAGAGTAGGTGCGACGACGACTCGTACGGTAGGCACAACAACAAACAATGGTGGACCCTTCGATGCTGGTGGCAGACAACTCAGGCATGACAAACGATGGAGGACCGTGGTGGCTCGCAGCAGCAGGGAATGTGCCGTTTTGATTCGACAGTGGATGTCGAACGGCAAATGGTGCGTTGGCGAACAGTCAAAATGGCTTTATAAATAATTGCATCCCAAACATCATTCCCCTTTTTAGAGTCCCTCGAGCTGAGGGACTTTTGTTCCCAATAGTCGACTTGAAATATAGTTGGGCCAGCTCTAGCGAGCTCGAGCTCAACTCATTAAAGTCATTTATATATGTTAAGTATGTCTCATTTATTTTTAACTCATTTGGTTGCTACTCCTTTAACTATTTTTTTTTTTTTTCAATTCAACATTTATTGTGTAGTTGAGCCGAGTCGACTTCGACTCTTGTAACGTTTCGAGTATACATTTGAACGTGAGCTCAACTCATTTGTAAACAAGTCAAGTTCAAGTCAGACTTTGACAAGCGAGTTCAAGTCGACCACGAGCTTGCTTGACTCGTTGTGCAGCTAAGGTGCACATGCATGATCTTGTGCAAGAGGTTGGTGCCCAAGGGCGAAACCAGAAAACTTTGGCTAAGGGCACCAGTTATATAATTTTAAATTATAAAAAGCACCAATACATACATGAAAAACAACAACAAAGTTTCAATATGAAAACAAACACTTTTGTTGGGGGTGTATAAAATTAGAATCAGTAACTGACCACTGTCAACTGGTAGAACTAGGGTGCCTTGAAACGTCACTGATGACTTTACATGAAAAGTCAGCACCGTCTTGTTCCAACACAAGACGCATGTTTAGTTCTATTTGTCTAAAAATTCAGGATTGGGGACCATCCTGAATTAGGACCATGGTGACCCTAAACTTGGGTGACATTTAAAATTAGGACCATCCATCTTTCCAATGGAACTCTCATTTGATCTTTCTTTTAACATGTTTTTTTCTTGGCTTTTTAAAGCTATCCAATCATCTAACTCTAATCCATCATAATAAACAGTTAAGAGAAAAAATAAAAAAATAAAAATGTAATAAACATTTTGGTCAAGTAATATATATAGTCATCCCATGTAAAGCAAATAAATGGTTGAAAGAAAAATAAAAAGAAAAAAATGCTAATTAATACTACATGAATAAAACGCACATCACTTTTTTTTTCTCCTAACCATCTATTATGAATGGATCGCTCTCAATAGGTGACTTAGAAAAGCCAAAGTCATCATTATATATATATATATATATATATATATATATATATATATATATATATATATATATATATATATATATATAAAGTTTAAAAGAAATTGAAAACCTCTTAACTTAAAATTTATGAACTTATAAAATTAAGCATGCATGAAAATTTATGATATTGTTTATATATTTCTACAGTATTTGACATGCCAATTTAGCGTCGGGCCTTATATTTGTTAAAAGAAAAAGCTTTACAATGCCTTGTAGCATTTCCCAAATCTGGCTACTTTTCTCTTCCATAATCTATTCCCAAGATCTTTTTTTCGTCCGACTGAGGCCGAGCCGGCCCACCTTCCCTTCCCGCCACTGCCGATGGTTGGGTCAATTCAATCCGAATCCCCGTCTCCAGCAAAAGGCGGCACTCGAGGCGCGAAGATTGTGGCCGATTGAGATTGTGGCAAAAGGCGGCACCCGGATCGGTCCCTACGCTGCTTGCCTGCTTCCTTCCACAGCAACTTGCCTGCTTCCTTCCACAGCAAGAGAAAGAGCGTCGTCGCCTAATGGCAACGAGGTTCCTGCTGTCGCCCACCTGCAGCGCACCGTGAGCCTTTCTCTCCCTCTCCCTCTCCCTCTCTTCTTCTTCTGGATTTGGGGGATTTTCCTTTGGCCATTTTGGGTGTTTGGCCATTTACAAAATGTGTAAAAATCTTGGTCGCCAGTCGCCGTCCGCCGCCGCTGCCCAAGGTCACTGCAAAGCAAAGAATCACCGCCGAGGGAAGACGGAGAAGAAGTCGTAGGGCGTCGGCCATCGTTTTTTTTTTTGTTATGATATGGTTTGGATTTGATTTCGACCTGAAACCAGATCCAAACGTACCGGGACGTACCGGTATTGCCGTACCATCGTACCGGTACGGGTACGCCACCCATTTGGGCGTACCACTGTGACATATTTCGGTCATGTTTCCTGCTTCTCCATACCTTTACATCTAAGATCTAGACAACTACTAGCTTCATCCATGCCGTACATGAGATCTAGAGACCCCCTTCGATGGCTGGCATCTTACCTCATTTGTTGTTTGGTAGATTAATGTTCTTCATGTCACTGTAGAAGTTGAAGAAATTGATGGTGGCGAAACTATGGCGGCGTTTGTGAGGCAGCGGTTCATGGTTGCTCTTGTAGTCCTCTCCGTAATGTTGGTGGTCGTCTTCATATTGCCATCTTCTCCTTTTCTGAATACGAAGTACGATTGTTCATTGGTTGTGATTTTAGTTATAGCTCTTCAAGATTGTGGCTAATTTTTTTGCTGGGTGTTTGTTATGTTAGTTTTGTTACTATCAAAGGAAAATCAACCATATGGGATGTCCGTCGTCTTGTGGAATGGAGGCCTTGTGAGTGGTGGAGTAATGGTCCCTTATTAGGTTGAGGAGGAAACTCTAAACCTGCTTTTCATTTATTTTTTTCGTTTTTATTTTGAATTTTCATCGTAATGATAGAAAGTTAAAATATCGTGGCTTAAAAAATGCAGCTCTACCGGAGGAGACCAACGGTTACATAAGAGTCGATTGCTATGGTGGTCTTAATCAGATGAGACGTGATGTATGAACGCCTACACTAATTTGTTTTTTCGTCCTTTCATGTGGGTGTTTGTACATTTGATTTCCTTTGGTGATTCTTTCTACTGACCCATTATGATTTTTCCAGTAAATGAACCATTCTCTTGGTGTGCTTTTACAGCTTCGGTCGATTGACGGCATGTGTTTGGAATTTGCAGCTCTGTGATGGTGTTGGTATCGCTCGATTGCTAAATGCTACTCTTGTTTTGCCCAAATTCGAGGTTGCTGCCTACTGGAATGAGACAAGGTATATTTTGCTGCACCATTATACAGTTGCCTCTTCGTATTTTGATTAGTGAAAAGTAACAGTAAGAATTTGTAGCACCAATAATTCTGCAGTTGCTGTTAATCTTCTTCTTTCTTGTTTCTTTTTTCCTTTTCGTGGTATGTAGATAATACATTCTACATATTTTAATTCATTATTTTCTTGTAGATAACTGAATTTTACCTTAAAAAGGATTAAATACAAGTATATGAAGCATAAAAAGACAAAAGAAAGGCAATTTGAGTACCATAATTGGATCTTAGAAGCCCAAAGGGTGTGTTGTAGATCCAGTGAGACTTGTAGAAAGAAAAATGAGACTATGCTCTTTTATTGCATGTAATGTGTTTCTTTACACTTACTATAATTTATTTCAGTTGCAATTCACAGTTTCTTTCTAAGCAAAGGAGACTTCTACATTAGACTCAGTTGTTTAATTGTACACGTTATGTGTCCATATAGAAGTTACTGCACCAAAGTGTAGACACTAGATGCTCGCACATTAACACCAAAAGTGAGAGATGCATCCTTGTGAAGTGTCTGTGTTTGAGGGGAATACTGTAAATCAGGCCCAAGTTAGGCAAATACTTCAAGAATATCACTCTTGAATCTTTCACTGACTCAACAAGGCAATACACAAGAGTCCTCTAACAAGAGGATAAGGAAAATATATTGATCTTCAGCCAAACAAGGCAAAATACTACAAGATGTGGCTTAACAAGCCATAACCTAAAAGGGGACAAGAGTCCCTTATTTATAATACAAGGGAAGAAGAGAGGAGGAGGGGAAATGGCTGTTGGGCCATTTCCAACGGCTAGAATTCTAGCCGTTGAGAGAGGCCCAACAGCTAGTTCCCCTCTTAAATAATAAAAAAGGTGTAAAAAGAAATAGAAAAATACATAAAAGAAAAGGAACATTACAAGTATGACCTAGGTACCCTAAAATATACACATATCTATATATGTAAGACATATATTAGCACACTAATATATGTAATGTACATGCACATATATATATATATATATATATATATATATATATATATATATATATATATATATATATATATATATAGGAATACATACATTCTAACATCCCCCCTCAAACTTACGGTGTGATAACCGAAAGTTTGCCAAGGAGAAATTGAAACCTGGTAGCAGCAAGAGCCTTGGTAAAGAAATCTCCTAGTTGATATTCAGAGGGAACATAGGAGAGATCTATGTTTTTCTGAAGGAACTCTTCACGAACATAATGACAGTCCATCTCTATATGCTTTGTTCTTTCATGAAATGTGTGATTGCTAGCAATATAGATTGCACTTTTGTTGTCGCAACAAAGCTTGACAGGATTCATG